>VMRM01000025.1:10621751-10906214 GCA_010277075.1 Poeciliopsis retropinna | reverse complement strand
ACAAGGAAGAAGTTTCAGTTTAAAGTTGTGTTTATTTGTACCATCTTTTTGGAGTTTCACTGAATATCTTTGCTTAATCTACGATTATGAGCAACAGTGCTTTGTCACGTTAAGATTTTACATTACTGTTACAATCAATATAATTCATTTTAGTTGAATCAAACAGTGTTGAAGCTCTAAGTTCCTAACTCAGAACATTCCTTCTTTGTAACGATGGATCAGTTGTGAGACGTCTTCTTTACAAACTTTAATCCAACCGTCCTCCTGCATGTGGTACACTGCACAAACACACAAAAATGATAGATGAATGCTTGCATATAAACACAACTGATAGGAATTAGTATTTATTTTCAAGTACTTACAAAAACAAAAATTTAACTTAAGTCTACTGTTTTCCTTTCTGGCATTTTCATTAAGATGATGAAAATGACCACAAACCGTTGTTAAAAATAAATCTTGAGGAAGACATTGTTTTGTATCTGCATTCAGAAGGTGTCATTAAATCAATTAATAACGTCACAAAACAAAGAATCCCAATAACAGTTCAAAACTTGTGATCATATCTTTAAACCTTTCTAGAACATTTTATTTGACATTTGCATGCAGCAGTTGGCCAAACAAACTGTCACCTCATGACAAAACTGAGCTACAAGAAAAACACAGAGTAGAATTAAAATAAGTCAAGATATGTTATCAGTACAATTACGGTAAACCAACATGTGGAAATAATATCCAAGTATACTCACTGTTCACCACTCCACCAGAGTAAGCGTCCCTGTGTGTAGCGTGAGCGATGCCTCGACGGCCGAGTTCATACGCCTCCTCCACCGTCATGTCTTCCCTGTAACCGCTGTCCACCACTCCGTAGGCGTAGCTGTTCCCACAACCAGTAGAGAACATCCGGCCAGACAGACGAGTCCCATTTTCATCCACATAATACAGACCAGGACCCTGCAGAAAACTATTTCTGATTAATCTGTATAACTTTAGTTTCTTTGTGATGTAGTCAATCTCAAATTAATTTTCAAATACAAGTTTAATATTGATTAACATTTCAGCTATGCCATCAGCAGATATGCTTTATTCAAGTGTACTTCTATCTTAAATATATCAACCAACTGTATTTTAACTCCTAAATTCTCCACAATGACATGTAGTTTATATGTATTCTCTAATCAAGCACTATGCATCAGTCTTTGACTCATTTTCCTGATTGTCAGTGGTCAGAATTTGTGGTATTTTATAGTTCTTCGGGTGTGAATGTGGTCAATAATTACTGAATGGACCTGTGAGATGTAGAGATTGGCTGATTTATCAGCCAGCCAATTTGTTGAGGTCAATTTCTTTAACTTTGGGGATCGGTGATGAGCTGATCTTATCTACCTCAGCAAAGGTCTAAAATTTGACTACTGTCCTTTTCTGCTCTGCCATGAGAGAGGTTTCACTGATAGACCGGTCCACCAGGTCACATTTACATGTTTGCAGTTAATAACAGTTGCCCCACTGTTGCCAACTCAGCGACTTTGTTGGCATATTTCATGAAATTTCAAACTAAAAAGATTTTCAGATCAGTATCTGAAAATACCAGCAGTTTCCAGACAGTGGTCTCATGCAAACAAAGCCTCAAATAGCTTTGAAGACTCAAATGTTTTCATTTGCAAATGTTTTTATTTGCAAAACAACTCCAGCTCAAACCATTAGATGGATGGAGAAATGTATGGACTTTGACTAGCCCGTTCTAAAACATGCTTTGATCTAACACAGTAATTCTGGCTGTATGTTAAAGGCCAGTGTCCTGCTGGAAGGTAAACCTCTATTTCTGTCTCAGGTCTTTCGCAGCATGTAACCGCATTCCTTCAAGAACTTTTCTGTGCTTAACTCAATCAATCTGCCCATCAACTCTGCCCAACTTCCCAGTAACTGCAGAATAAAAGCACCATAAAAGCATGATGCTGCCACTTCCATGTCTTGGCTGTGTATTCAGAATTATATGTAGTGTTACTCTGTAGCCTCAATAGAAATGAACACATAATAAAAGAGTAACTGGAACCATCTGACTTCTTTCTTCTATATGTTTGTTGTGCCTCCTTCACAAGTCTTGTATAGAAATCAGTAAATAAAATGTAATTTTCTTTCAACAGTGATGTTCTTTTTGCCAGTGTTCTGTAAAAAATAGATTTAAAGAGTGCAGAGCTAATAGTCATACTGACAACAAAGTCTTGAGAATATGTGAGCCATTAATATTTGATTCCTTTTCCAGAATTCGGATGATACATATGATTAATGCTTTACTAATCTAAAAGTTTAGGTGGATGGTCTGCAGTTGAGTCATACTCTCTCCATTTTTAGACCACTGACTGAAGATCAAGACAAGTACTACTAATTTCCTAAGTTTATACATTTGTCTAAATTTTATGGTCTCCTTTTAAAAATTATTTTAATAGGTAACAATAATATGTAAAATCTGACAATTTACCTTTAACAGTTCCTTTCATCAAAGCAATTATTAAACATCCAACCATAAAAAGAAATCTAAGTTTGACAGAAATTCAGTTTTTATTTTCTGTACTATGTCGTCTCAAACTAGAGTTTTGATGAGTATAAAGCTGCAACACCAGATCTCACCTCTTTGTCCCATCCGCAGATCATGCTCCCCACTGACAGGCCCATGCCTTTGTAGCCCAACATCATGTTACATAAAAGCTTAGAAGCAGCAGCCACAGAAATCCGATGGTTGTTCCTCAGTCTGTACAACCTGCAGGAAATCAGAATAAAAAATTATGCTTAGTAATCAAATAAGTTAATAAATGAGTTGTGTTGAACACAGTTAAAGGGGTTTGCATCAAAACCAGTGGGTTAACATTTTTAAAGCATGGGAATCATGATCCTTGGATATTTGGAGTTGGGTTTTCATTTGTGTTTTGATCTCTTTTGAGTTGTAGTTGAGTTTTATATTGTTGTTTAGGTTCTGTCATATTTCATCCCTTTGTGTTTAGCCTTTTATGTTTTATGATATTTAGTTTGAGCATTTAGAGCTTTCTTTTATGTTAGTGTCAGTCATATAATTTCCTCATGTTTAGCTGAGGTCCTTCCTTCTGTTGAGCAGATCAACATTTCTAGTGGGCGGTCCAGTCGATTTTTCCAACTGAGAAGTAATTTCCTTGTTCCAACTTCAAAAGCATCCTAAGCTCTGATTTTTATTGTTCAAGGCTGGTAACGTCCAGAACTGTGCTACATGTTTTTATGTCCTATTTCTCATGTGCATCTGTAACTTTTCTTTTCTTTTGCTTTTTGAGAGTTTTTTTTTTTTGCTTACTTCTTATTACCAACTAAGTCCAACTTAAATGGTTTCTCTAATTCTGCAGGTTTAGCAGTAATGGATGTGACAAGTAAAACTGCCATAGCTTTCAAAATGCTCACAGTTGCTTCATGATTTTACAATCGATTGCTTTTTCCTCCAAAATAAAAAAAATATCATTTTGAGTTTACTCAGGTATTAAAATGTGCTCTGGTGCTTTGAAACATGTCTGAAACAAAAATATGTTAAGGAAAAAATAGAAATCTTTACTGGGTCAAAATGTTTTTATAACAGCCTATTATAATTTAGCCTAGTAAAAATCTCTGTTTGTCCCAGGTTATTTACTTCATACAGAGGGTCTGGGCTCCACAGCATGTTTAAAAAGGTTTTTATGTTTTGTTATACGAGTGAACTTATTGAGACAAAAAACACGGGGATGTGTTTATTGGAAACGCGCAATTCAAGAAGGGAGGTAAAACATTTATACAATAAAAATGTGCTATAGGCACACATTTAAAATTAAATGTCAAACAGTGTCGCAAAGCGTGTAAAAAAGAAAAAACTTTAAAAAAACATTGCCAAACAGACCTGCATTCTTTAGCGAGAAGTCTCTCCCAGTACTGACAGTCCGCAGCGCTTCCTGACATGGTGCCCAGCAGATATGGATTGATTTCTATCACCTTATTGACATCATTGGATGCTGTAAAACACAGAAATACAGAAAAATAAGCCTTTGTTACCCACAAAACAGATTGAAATATGTCAGTGTTACATAGAGTAGCACATGAATTACTCTTATAATTTAATTAATTGGTTAGAAATGAGAAACTTTGTTTTTCAAAGGTCAATAGGAACTGAAGTGCCCTGAACTCTACTTTGATTAAGCAACTCTTTCAATTACACTTATAAACACCTGGTTGTGAAATTCTACATGAAACTAATTTCTGAATTTATATTTATTGTATATTTTATTTTATTCCCTAGTGGCTATTAAAATAATATGTAAGCTATTCTAAAATAAATATATTATGAACTTTGCTAAATAGTACAAATTTCCCAGTATATCCACCATAATTTGTCTTTACAACAATACAGTAGATTCAGGACATGGCAATACTCAGTGTGTTGTAAGTTGCTATTTACAACACTTAGGTAATTTACAATAACCACATAAAGTTGTTTTTTTTAAATCAGCTTGCTATTTTTGATCAAATATTTTTTTTGTTTTCTCTCAAACCATGAAACTAAATAACTGGTACATGCTAAAGATTTTACTCTGGAGCAAAAGAAGTTAACAAGATCTGGCTCTGCTGGAGTTGCTCAGGTTCTAAATTCACCAGCATTATGAGCATAAATCAGGTCAGGTGACTGCCTGAATAAGGCGATTAACTAGTTTATTTAATCTGTGAATCCCTGATATATTCCCAGATACCACAGACATATTCCAAGATAACAGGTATAATATTTCAATAATTGAATGCCAACAGTTTTGAGGGCATGTGGGAAGATGTACCCAGAAGACAAAAGATGGATGGATGGATGGAGACACAAAAGTAAACTTTTTTTTAATCAATTTATATTGGAATATTTTGACTGGGAACTGTGTTGTGGTGAAAGCAGTAATTAAACAATTTTAAGACATTATTCTCATAATTTACAGTAAATCATTGAGACTGTTTTGTTCTCTGGTGAGGAGAAACTGTAAAAATAAATCTCCTGATTTTAAACTAGATTTTGCGCTTCCTCTCTCATTGACCCATATTATTTACCCAGGTATCGTCCAGCTGAAGCTCTGGAGTCCACGGCCACGATGACTCCATGTCTGAACTTGAAGGCCAGGGTGGTGGTACCGTGGTTCATCTCAATGTTCACCCCTCCCTCCTTGTTGCAGGAGGTCAGAAACCCTGAGGGCTGCAATGAAACCAAACAGAAACAGGACTGATGATTACTTGCTACTGGACTATGTGAGATTTCTTGTAATCATATAACTCAGACATTTAATCGTTTTTATTAACTAATAATAAAAACTAACGACCCACAACATGAGAGACGCGTAAAACAACTCGACTCACGTCACGCGTCAGTGCATTAAATGATAACATTTTGTCTTTTTGTTTCTAAAGTCATGTAAACTGATTCTCACCTCTTCTCCCACAGGAACAGCAAATTCCTGAGCTGCGGTTCCGAAACTGTAATGATTGGTTCGGTCGACGAGATGAGTTTGTCTGGTTCCGAAAATCTGACCACTGGGCTCAGAAAAAGGTCTCAAACCACTGACTTCAACAAGAGCCATTATGATTCTGTCAGAAGATTAGACTATAATGCAAGGATTTAATATTTTCTGAAACAGCAGCAGTTCACAGCTCCGTGGATCGTTTCCTCATGGAGACAAAGAATCCGAAAGTGAAAGAAATTTGTGTTTTATAGTAAAGCATAGTTTAATACTGTAAGTTGTATTTTATGCATAAGTTCGAAATGAATGTGTATATTCTCCATACTATATGTTTTATATAAAATATAAAAAATACATGACTATTCATAATAAATGTCAAGTTTTGTCAATATGCGACGCTTAACACCTTTTAACCCAATAGAAGAGCATCTATTGCGGCGTCATCAGTCTCCATGCGGAAGAGCAGAAATTAGGTTGCAAGAAAGTAGGTAGAGTATAGATTATATATTAATGAAATTTAAAGTTATTTCTTTAAAGTTGCGTCCCGTGTTTTGTATGAGTTATAATAGCAAGCTGTGTAGGTGCTGCATTCATAAATCAGAGTCCTGAAAATAAAATCTAGAAAAACAAAATCAACAATCTGTAATCAAAATTTTAATCAGCACTTAACGACCTTTACACATATAAATCCTTGCAGTAGCCCATTACAGTGTTTGCATTATTCCACAAAAACAGTGACAATGAAAGACAATGTTTTAAAAAAAAAGCTTTGCATTGTTCATATCTAAAGTCTGTAGAGATTTCCTGTATTTTGGAGTTTTATTGAAGATCAGGCTGTATCCATCTTCTGCACAGTCTCTTGAACCACCTCCAGCTTTAAGGGAACAACTTTCTCTGTCAGGACCTTCGTTGTTCCAGGACGATACTTGTATTTCATTTTCCTACAAAAGGAAGAGTAAGAATCAGATTTGGAATCATTCTGAATATAATTTATGAAATTTCTCATTTATACTGTGCAGTACTATGAAGTTGAAATGTGCTAAACATTTATCACAAAATCATATTTTACCTTACATGATGTAAAAAATGTAAAAGACTTATAATATACATCGTAATTTAACATTTTTGCTTTGCACAATAAAGTGGCAGCTTGTTTAAGGATTCAAAAAACAAACAGGAACAAAAACCATTTTGAGAAATATTTGCAAAAAAAAAAAGTGGTTTGGAGAGATTATTAAAAACTAATTAAAATCCCCTCTTCTGAAAGCCTTTGCAGAGAAAGTCTACCTGTCTTCTTTGTACTCTGACTCCTGGTAGGGTCTGATGTAGTCCACTCCTTGTTTAGTGATGACACAGATGTCGATGTTGTTGCCTGAGCCGAGGTCACTCATGATGCCTGCATGGATGGACGATCGTACCAACTCCTTCGCCTCCTCCAGCTGAAGGAGAGAGGAAAAGAATCTTAGGAAGAAACAAGAAGACAAAGCCTGAACTGCAATATAGTGGAGTAAACCTCTATGATTCAATGTTTTTATTATCAGTTTTGATTCTTTACAGGAAATAATTTTGTGGCTGATATTGAGTATAATATTTGGAAAGAAGCATTTTAATGTACCTCTAGATTATGTTTGAACCCATCTTCTAAAATCCCAATAGCAGCCAGATCACCTGATCCTGTGTGAACACAAAATAACAAGATTTGAAACTGTCGTTATTTAATCATAGCTTAAATATAAAAACAAAAAAACAATACTTCTAGTACATTGAAAAACAAAATGTCACTTCGACAACATATGAAGAGCATGTTTTAATTCTCTTAAGAAACAATGACATGAGCATCTCTGCAGGTTTTTAACATGTTGGCAATAATGTAATAACAGAATTATATTTCATACCCATTGCAAGATAAGGGACCTTATCTACACTCCATATGGACCCACAGTGTATAGATGGTTCCCAGTACAGTCCACTCCTCCCAGTATCAGGTTGGCACCAATCTGACCGTGATACCTGGGGACAAGACACAAAATAAGATTAACACAAAAATACTAAAATAACAAGAAATATGCTGTTTTTTTATGTCATTCCAACCATTCCAACATGTTATCAAACAGGTAGACACATGCACAAAGTGCTGACCTGTACAGCATGTCCTGCAGTATGTTCACCGCCATGACAACACGAGGGTTTCTCCCACTGTTCAGGGAGAAGATGGAGAGGTTGGATGACAGAAGCTCTGTGGTTTTCTGTGTGTCTGCGGCTGTTCCTGCTCCACAGCAACTAGAAAATAAGGAGATGAAATGATGATGATGAGAAAACAGACAAACGAGAAGAGAGATCTAGCTTTCTAGAATGAGGAAGACAGAAGCAGTTTTTTGTTTATGTTTTGCTTAAGAAATGAACGAGATCTACGTGGTTTTAATTTATATTTTAATAGCATTCATAACACACTTTCCATGTCATTCCATCTTAAATTGCATGTGATATAAGTCTTTCCTTTATAGATTCTCAAATAAAAATTATATGACTCTACCGATCCTTGACTGCTATTAAGTAAAGGGGAAGATGTAGAAGTATGTGAAGGAAAGACTGCGACAAACAGCCCTGAGCCAAGCAGCAACTATCCAAACTGTTAACGTTTTATTAATTACTCTTTATTTCTAATCACTTTTCATATACATTGAAGGAAAGAAAAAGTGGCATCAAATGATGTAACATCCTATGGATGGTTGGATATTATAGAAAACTTTGTTTATCCATGTCATATTTTCATTTTTATTTACTTCAATCATCATCAAACTTACTACATGTTTGGAGAAATGAAATGGATCTTTTCACACATCTTGTCGGCCACCACTTCACTGGATGTGGCTCTTGTGTCGGCTCCCAGGACAACTCCATCCTACACAACAAAACACAAAGGTGAAGATCAAACTAAAACTGTTTATAACTTATATTAAACACATATAAGTTAAATTTAATAATTCATAATTATTATTAATAATATTTATTAATCAATGATTATTGTATTTAACTTTAATAGTTCAATATTAAACATATATGTTTAATATTTTGTATCAGCTCAAATAACTGCAAAGTTATTAAGACAGATGACTGTGTTTCAGCAACATGCACCCATCAAAATGCATCAAATCTTCTTCTTTTATCTACCTTTACTGCGTCCATTTTGTAGTGTTGGGAACACCAACATGTTAGTACTAAAGTCCTATGTAGGACTGGCTTTGACATGTACTCAGAGATGATGCACCTGCTTATTAAAATTTGAGTAAAACAAAAATCTTTGCAGTTCTATCAACTTTATTGAATAAAAACTCTTTTGTTTGTGATTTTTTAAACATCTTACTGTATGTCAACTTCTAACATACTATGAAGCAATTTTTGCTGTTTTTAATTCAGTAACACTCACCTTGAACACAACTCCTGCTATGGTGGTTCCAGTTTTCAGAGGTTTGGGGGTCTGTCCTCCTTCAAAGAGACCCTCTAACGCAGCATTTCTGGGCAGAAGACGCAAGAGGGTGGGGGCGGGGTGCAGGTGGGAAATTATATGATTATTTGTATATATTAATTATGTATAACAGAACCAGCTAAGATTATGCAGAGTTTCATTGTGCACATTTGATAAAACAGATAAACAAGAAGGACAGAAGTTACTTTCGCTTTTGATCCAGGTGTAAACATGTTTTAACTGTCAGTTTCTGTTCTTCTTTATTCACTAATAGATCGTTTTAACCGATGATCGTCAAAGATAAGCTCTTACCTCGTCGCGTTTTCAAAGTTAAACCCCGCTCCGGGAGTTTCGAGGACAGTAGACAGCGCCATAGTGGATGTTTCTGCGGCTCCCTGCGCGTCTCGGTGCGCCTGAGGTCGCTGTTCTGAGCGTCACGGATCCTGTCTTTCTTTCGATTTTACAGAGAAAATGGAGAAACACCACACGGACTCAAAAGTCAAAGGAGTCAGCACAGGGGTGAGTAAATCCGCATAGTTTCTATAATTGATGGTCTTGATGATGGTCTTTCCCTTTATTACGAGTAAAAATGAGAAAGACTGATTTACCTACATGTGAAAATGATGCCAAACTGAGTAGTTACCTGAAAATCATCATGGCGGATCAATTAGGTCATACTTTATCCTGAGTTATTAAGATTTCACATTTAAGCTCATGAACAAATGGACATTTAAAAGTTGCAAGAGGAAATAACTTAATTTTTTGGTTAAAATCCTTGCACTACTCCTCAGTTAGAACTCCACTTCCCAGGATTCATAGCTTCTCTCAGGTTGCATGAATGAATACGTCAGCATGAGTTAAACCTGTCTCTCTTACTGTCCCTCTCCTGTTTTTGTTTGTCCTCAGACCACCATCCTGGCTGCCATATTTGATGGAGGGGTCGTGATTGGCTCTGACTCCAGAGCCTCTATGGGAGGGTGAGGAGAGAGGTCACTTTACATGACCTTATAGCAGAGAGAATGTCATATTCATGACTAAATATATGATGGCATAAAGGTCAAAGTTTTGTCCAAAATCATATTTATATCCAAAACATCTTTTTTTTTCTCTGTTATGATACCAAATGAAGAGAACTAAAGACAGTAGCCAACAGTAATTATTATATAAATATGCATAAAAATATACACACATGTCAATACATGCATTATATATATTTGCAAATATCTATATATATCCATCACAGAAACAGTAATATATAGTAAAATATACTTGAACTTGAAGTGATCATGATAACCCAATGCAATTTGTTTCGAATATCATATAAAAATATGTTTAAAATAATAAAATCTCAGCTTAATACATATAAATCTGTCTCTATCATTATTTTGTTTAGAGAATATGTATCATCTAAGACCATCAACAAGGTGATTCAGGTTCATGACCGGATCTTCTGCTGCATGGCTGGTTCACTTGCAGATGCTCAAGCTGTCATCAAATCAGCAAAGTCTCACCTGTCCTTCCACAGGTAAACATACCAACACGTTTCCACACAACATCTTTTAAATTAAAGATGTACATTGCCGTTTATTCTAAGCTATATAGTTATTTATATTACACATCTATGATGTTTGTTTTAGTGTTCAGATGGAGAGTCCTCCTCTGGTGATTGCAGCAGCGTCCGTTCTGAAAGAATTGTGTTATAAAAACAAAGATGAGCTGCAGGCCGGTTTCCTTACAGCAGGATGGGACAGCAAGAAAGGACCACAGGTTGGTCAATCAGTCAGTCAATCAAATTTTATTTGTATAGCACATTTCAGCAGCAAGGCATTTCAAAGTGCTTTACATAATAATAAACATAAAAACACAAAGTCATGCAACAGTCACAGTGCAGAACCTTTAATAATTATTCATACGGCTTCCAGTTTTCAATATTTTGTTACAAAAACAACATCATCAAACTTCAATGTACTTTATTTGGATTTTGTATAGAAAGAACAACACAAAGTAGCATAAAATGAAAATTACACACGGTTTTCAGTTTTTTTTCCACAAATAAAAAAATCTATATTGTGTTTTATATTCAGCCCTCTGTACATGAAGATCTGGGTTTTTTTTCTCCTGTTACATCACCATGTCTATTTGCTCAACTTTACTTATCTAGAGACTGAAGTTCTTCACACTTCAGTCAGATTGGATGTACAGCATTTCTTGCCACAGATTAAAAAATGGAGTTGGGTTTGGACTTTGACTGTTCCCTTTTAAAGTAATATAAGCCACTCCATCATAGCTGTGTATATGTAGGACTGTTGCCTTGCTGGAAGGTACATATCAGCCTCAATCTCAATTCTGTTATAGACTCTAACAGGTTTTCTTCCAGAATATTCCTGTATTTAGATTCATCCATCTTCCCATCGATCAAGAATTGATTTGATCTTGATCGATGTTCACCACTCACGGCTCTCTGGTGAACAGATTCTTGAGCCTCAACTGTGAATTTCTGCAGCTCCTCCAGAGTTAGCATGGTCTTGGTTGCTTCTCTGATTATTGCTCTCCTTCACAGCCACAGCAAAACTCTATTTATCATCAGCTGATTTTCAGGTGATTTTTGGTTAGAAATAAAAAAGTAGCTGAACACAAATGCACAACATATTCTTCTGGTTTTCAACTGTAAAAACTTGAAATTAGTTTATTATTTTCCCTTCAATAATGTGTTAATTGCTGACACTAGAGACCTTGCTGTTCTTTTCTATAAAATCCCGTTAAAATATATACAGCAAATAAAAAAGTATGAAAAAATGTACCGGTGTATGAACACTTTGAAATCTGTTCAAACTCCTTTTATTGCATTGCTGATGTTCTTGTTCCTCCTCCAGGTTTACGTTGTGTCTCTGGGTGGGATGTTAATCAGTCAGCAGGTCACCATCGGCGGCTCAGGAAGCACCTACATCTACGGATACGTTGACGCTAAATACAAACCCAACATGACCAGAGAGGAATGTCTACAATTTGCCACCAATGGTACTAATAAATTAAAAAATTATAAACAAATATTCAAACACATTCATAATTTCTTAATTTAAATAGTTTATTGAAAGGCTTAAATTTGTTTTGCAAATATTAGACTTTAATTAAATGAAAATGATTAGTGTCAAGTATAAATTTATCTTTTGATTATCAATTGTTACATTTTACCAATTGGTGACAAAAGCTGCATGTATATCTTTTTAAGTATTAAACTTGACCAAAGTTTTGCTCTCTCTTTTCTTTCCTCTCTTTTCTCCGCAGCTCTTGCTCTGGCGATGGGGAGGGACAACGTCAGCGGAGGTGTTGCTCACCTGGTGGTGATCACAGCAAGAGGGGTGGAGCATCTGGTTGTACCTGGAGACAAGCTGCCACGATTCCATGATGAATGAATTTTTTATTTTACTTCTTTTGTGTGAATGTTTCTTTAAAACTTGTTAGAAAATTGTCATTTTCAAGGCCACAGTTTCCTTTTTCCTAAGAGGTCCTGTACAAGAAAGCAAAATAAAAAACTCCTTATTCAACTTGGGATTAAAATGAGTTTGCTGCCTTATTGAACTTTAGATAATCTTACATGAGGTATTAAATGAATCAGTTGAGTCTGTATGAACTGTTCAGTGGATGAGCTGCTCCCTCCCCATTGCAGCCCCCCAAAAAACAAATAAATGTTCATTTTCTAACATACTAGTGTTTGGTATTATTTGTGAAGATAAAACATTTTCTTATTTTTTATAATCTTATTTTCCATCTTTTGTCTTAGCTTGTGTTACATTTTTAAATAGTCAAAAATCAAAAGTTTTAATGGTATTTAGCGCCATTGCAGTCGGCAATGACATTCAGACTTTGTATGACCACTTCACAAATTAAATTTAAAAACTAAAGTAAGAAATAAATAAAATAAAGCAGGGTTCTCTATGTAATGTAAAGTGCAATTAGTCTGAATGTAAAGCGTAATCACTCGTAATAAATGCTGTCACAGCTTCAAAATGTGCATTATGTTGTTTGAACGAATAAATGTATAAATATGTCACATTGGCATTTAAACATTTGACATAAAGGCCCAAATTTCCAAGTCATTAAAAAGCACCAAAACACTCACACTACAATAACAAGCATGTCTCAGTGTACAGCTCCATAACCTGTGAATATAGTTTGTAAAATAAAAATTTTAACAGCAATTATGACATTTAAAGTTGAAGCATTCATTATTATAAGCTTTAAACATTTGGTTTAAAAAATAACACAAACATGAGCTCTAATGTGAAGCTGTCTGACCTCACTGCAGAGCAGGAAGGGTTTAGGTTTCACTTTCGGTTTGACTAAAAAAAATGGAGTCTGATATTTGAGTCTGAGGTTAGCTTGACAAACAAAAGGCTTCCATAAGCATTAGCGAGCTTTTAATGCGCATTGAATCGCTTCAAACTGTCTCTGCGCGTCGCTTTGTTTTGAGCTCGTCAGTTATTTTATTTTACTGTCGCGTCGTTAGAAACTGTCCGCCATGTTGGGAGAAGCAGAGCCGCAGTGGTTGTCCGAGGAGGTGAAAACAGGAGTAAGTAAACGAGTTTAATATGTTTAAGAAACTTCTGGGTGGTTAATGTCTGGATGTTTCCGTAAAATGATTTTTAATTCTGTTTCTAGACAACTATAATTGCCATAGAGTTTAATGGAGGCGTCGTGTTGGGCTCTGATTCCAGAGTGTCTGCAGGGTAAGTTGGACTTTATTAAATCGTAGGTAAATGAGGATTATATGTGAATTTATCTAAAATATCTCCTCTAACTCTACCCTACCGATTTTCTTCTGATTATTTTACTATGTTTTTCCGTCCAGAGAGTCCGTGGTGAACAGGGTGATGAATAAATTGTCTCCACTCCATGATAAGATCTACTGCGCGCTGTCAGGATCCGCTGCAGACGCTCAGACCATCGCTGAGATGGTGAACTACCAGCTGGATGTCCACAGGTGAGCAAACCGAGGTCAGGTGTGTGGGACCTGCTGATGCAAAGCTCTTTAGACCCTCCAGAGTTTACAGAGAACTGAGCATTGCTTAAAATGGTTGCTTTTACATATAGAAGTGAATACTTTATGTACGTGCATAGAATTTCTTCAACATAATATGAATAATGTTGCACAGAATGTATTTTCTTTTCATTATTTTGCTGACTATCTAATGTTCTCACACTATTTTCCCATTTTTTGTAAACATCTGTGTTTTTCTTTTACTCTAAAGCTAAAAGAACTCCAAATCTAGTTACTCGTTTATGTAAATATGTACATTAATTTCCTATAGTATACAGTTTTACTTTTTCACTTTTAATCTTCTCACTGATGATTTTTGGTCTCGGTGTCAGTTTCCAGAAGATTATATTTTTGATTAAAGCTGTGGCTTGTAATTTTTACAGAAATATGCTTTTTACATATTTGTTAAAACCGTTGAAATGTTGTGACAGCATGGTTTGAGAGAACATTTCTGTGAAAAAATCAAGCTCTCAGTCAAAACCAATCAGATGCAGGAGTAATGTTTTAGAGCTGTCAATCAATCTTGTGTACGTGTTACTCAATGTGCTAATGACAGAGAAACAAATCACAATTACAAGAAAGTTGTTTATCTGCTGCCATCAGTGGCCATGCTAACTAGCTTTAGCATTCATGGCAGGTTTGTTGTGGTGAACAAAGAGCAAGGGGAATCTGAGTGGCACATACACAGAGGTGATTGACAACCTCCTCTTGACTTGTTTCTGACTGAGTGATGTACTTGCAGGTTTTTGTAACCCTAGTTAGTACTGGGAGCACTGGGAAAAAGCAGAAGAGCTTAATTTTTTCAAAGATTATCCATCTTATATTGTTCTGTCACAACATAATTATAATTGTAGTAAATATGTGAAAAACATTTTTAGTAAAAGTTACATACTGCAGATTTAAACAACCAAAAACATGTTTGTCAAATATCAGAATAATACTTTAACCTGGTATGTTGGCTACCATAACTAATTAAAAAAAATATCAAATCATTTCATTAAATTTAGAAAAAAAAAAAAACTAATAAAATACTAATATTTTAATGTTTTATTTTAGTGTTTAAAATACAGAAGGAATGTCCTAGTTTGGACCAAATATTTTATTAGGAGGCATATAAAAAAAAAACAATATGATTTCTTACAGAAATATGTCTTAATATTATAACAATACGTTTAAAGAATATTATGTCTTCTGCAGCATGGAAATCGGTGAGGACCCACAGGTTCGATCAGCTGCCACTCTTGTGAAGAACATTTCATACAAGTACAAGGAGGAGCTGTCGGCTCATCTTATTGTAGCTGGATGGGACAGAAGAGAAGGAGGACAGGTTGGTAAACTGTTTGTTAGAGCAAATGGACAAAAAATTTAACCTAAAAGTTAAAAATCTGTCCAAAGACACATTTAAAATATTCTTCAGAGTTATGCTTATGGCAGTAAACTTCATGTTTAAATTTTAATTGTTGCCATTTTCTTCTTCTTTTGTGTCTGTGTCTGACCTGCAGGTTTTTGCCACTCTGAAAGGTCTCCTGACCAGACAGCCTTTCGCTGTTGGTGGTTCAGGAAGCTCCTATGTTTATGGATTTGTTGATGCTGAGTATCGAAAAGGAATGAATAAGAAGGAGTGTCAGCAGTTTGTGGTTAACAGTAGGTGTTTTTGTTATGCATTTCTTCTGATAAACTAAATCTTTTCTGCTTCATGTCATAGTACAGATCTTTTAACCAAAGTATTTTTCTCCTGTTCTTATTCTGCAGCTCTCTCACTGGCCATGAACCGTGACGGCTCCAGTGGAGGCGTGGCATATTTGGTCACCATTGATGAACACGGCACAGAGGAGAAAGTCATTCTGGGAAATGATTTACCAACTTTTTTTGATCAGTGATTTTTCTTTCATCGTCAGTTTTTTTTTTACGATACATGTGTCTGCCCACTGGACTGTAAACCTGGAACCAGTGGACATTTATCAAAATCAAATAAAGTGCAGTTCTCTCTAAGTCTCAAAGCTGAAGTTTTTACAGTTTTATTCAAGGATAATTTTGCAATTTGGTGAAAGACAAAGTACTGAACTATAACTTTATGTTATGCTTTTGTAATAATAACACAATGGGGAAAAATGTACCAACTGTGTTTTAAAACTACAGTTATCAGCAACAGAGGAACTATTTAAAATACTTTGTTGGTAAAATATTTCATACAATGTGTCTCTTGATTACAGCATCTGTTTAATAAGGAAGCACATGAACTATGCTGCATCGATGCACCCATGATACTATATGATCGTTGTTAAATGCAGAGGTTGATTCAAACACGAATCTTGAGCTTCTATATCTTCATAAAGACAAATAGCTGAAACAATCTCAGAACAGAGAGAATAGTTATTATGAGAAATACTTTTGGGTTTGGGGTTTATGCTGTCTTTGAAGCACAACTCAAACCAGATTGTCTAACAGTCTGTTATCTTCAGATACTCATATGTTTGGTGACATGCTGAACTCTGATGGCTGCTGGGAAAGTAATCTTGGACTTTCCTGTTTTTGGAAGTTTAGTTGCGATTTCAGTTAATTAATTAATTGCATGTATAATGAATGTATTTACTTTTTCCATGTTATCTGGAATTGTCAGTTAAATCTTAAGTCTTTAGGGTCACAGATTGTAAAATATGAAAGCTCTATAATATTTTTAATGCAATTACAGCCACTCATAGATTCCCCTCAATAGAAAAATTGTACATGTAAAATTATAAAATATTGGTTGCGATCTTTGAATGTGAAAGCAAAACAATAATTGGCTCGTCCTCCGCTGCATTTGAGGGAAACCCCTAAATTCGCCATAAAATGAAACTGAAAGTAAAGCTTCAGTTACAGCAGCAGGTCAGATGAGGACGGCTGCAGCTGAAACATGGCAGCTCTAACAACTATTTACAAAGTCTTTGCTTTGTTTGTAGCAGTTTTTGTTGATCTTTCTTTATTTTACGCGTCAGGATTTGTTGGGATTCACAGAGTTTTGGGACATTTTGCGCATCTGTGGCTTTCAGCAGCTCTACGATGGTCTGCAGTAACTATTACAACTCTGCTGGTTCTGGGAGACCCGAACCCGCTGCTGATCCGGTTCATAACAGCCTACAGTCTGCTTCCAGCGGTGTATGAGACCGGAACCAGGGTTCTGTACCGGGAGGAGAGCCCGTGTGGGCCGGTGGCGGATGTTCGCTGCTGGCTGATGTTCGCCGGAGCTTCGCTCGGAGCGGCGCTGTTCTGGGAGATCACCATCCCGGACAGCGACGAGGAGGCTGGGAGTAAGGAGCAGAAACAGAAATCCAGGGTTCTGTTCATGAGGGTTCTGCATCTGTACAGGCCCGACTATCCCAAGCTGTTCGGAGGCGTTGTGTTCCTGTCACTGGCAGTTATCTGTAAGTAAAAATAAGATGATTGATAGGATGTTAACAGAACAGTGTAAACAAATTATCAGTTATTCTCAAATTACATAATATTACAATGTCTTTATTTTGTTGTGTGTGCAACTCAACTACTTGTATTTTGGCATATAATTTAAAAACTTTAGAAATTAAATAACTTAGGATACATTTCTGTGTCTCAGCAGTGATGTAGCTGATGTAATGACAAAACTGTGTTTTCCTGTTTTTGCTTGTCTGTTTTACATCAGGTGAGATGTTCATCCCATTCTACACAGGAAGAGTCATTGACATCCTAGGCAGTGATTACGAACAAACTCAATTCTTCACAGCTCTCCTCTTCATGGGCCTGTACTCTGTAGGAAGGTATGGAACAAAATTAACCTTCTGAATGCATCTACCTGCACATGCCTGTATAAAATGTACATGTTTCTCTGGCTTTGTAGTTCTGTGAGTGCCGGCTGCAGAGGAGGTATATTACTTTGTGCCATCAGTTCGTTTACATGCAGAATCAAAGTGAAGCTGTTTGAAGCTTTGACCAAGCAGGAGATTGGATTCTTTGAAACGGTAAAAACAGGTAATATATTGGTCTAAGTTACTGCAACAAAATAAAAAGGACACAATAACAGGATGATTGATGACCATCTTTCTTATCTATGCAGGTGAGATCACATCCAGGTTGTCTAAAGACACCACACTGACAGGAAGGACAGTGTGTCTGAATGTCAACGTTCTGCTGAGGACGTTTATCAAGACGATGGGAATGATCTCTCTGATGATGAGTCTGTCGTGGAAGCTAACATTCCTTGTACTGATGGAAACACCAATAACCGGTCTCATACAGAACTTGTATGACACTCACTATCAGGTAACACTAGGGGATGATGAATTAATGTGGTACACATTCAAATGTTCTTTATATGTTAGTGCGAACTAAAGCCCACCAACATGAATTTATCATAAAAAATGATTAACGAACGGTTGTTGGTATTATACGGTTTGGAAAGTTTCCTTGTTGTCCCCTTAATTTTTACCTCCCTCCATATATTCTCCATCGGATTAAAGTCAGGACTCTGGCTATGCTGTTTCAAAAGGTCAATCAAACATCCAGTCAAAAGAAACATAGGCCAAATTAAAGCACTAGTTTTAATCTAAATATGTCAGTGATATGAATAATTTTTTGTAACACAGAAAGACATTTATAACCCATATCCAAACTATTTGCAATCATTTTAAACTCTAAAATAACTTTTGCTAATCTGGTTGACAAACTGACTTTGTGATTCTGCTACCGAGTATGGACAAAAGTTGGCATTGCTCATAATACTTATATGTTTTATATGGTTATTCACACACTGACACGTTTGAAGGCATCACGTTACACCATCCATCCATTATCTGTTCACCCTTGTCCCTAGTGGGGTCGGGAGTTGCTGGTTCCTATCTCCAGCTGTGTTCGAGAGGCGCAGTAACCCTGGACAGGTCACCAGTCTGTCGCAGGGCAACACAGAAACAAACAGGACAAACAACCATGCACTCACACACACACACACACACACACACACCTCGGGAGAATTTGGAAAGACCAGTTAACCTAACAGTCATGTTTTTGGACTGTGGAAGGAAGCCGGAGAACCCGGAGAGAACCCATGCATGCACAAGGAGAACATGCAAACTCTGTGCAGAAAGACCCCGGGCTGGGAATTGAACCCAGGACCTTCTTGCTGCAAGGCAACAGTGCTGCCAACTGGGCCACAGTGCATCACGTTACACAGAATGTAAATTAATTCTGGGATTCATTAAGACATTATGCCTCCTTAAGTTTCTTGCTGATGAATTCAATGAAATTCAGAATTCATCAGCAAGACAGATTATCAAATCAAAAGTTTACTCTCCGTTGATGTAGTCTATTTATCTGGTTTCATTTTCTGTAGAGCCAAATTAGTTATTTCAAGAGAATACAATTGAATAAGCTCTGAACTGGCAGTCATAACAAGCACTACAAAATAAAAAGGACACAATACTATTTGCTTCAAAATGAGCAGAGAAGGGAAAGCAAAAGTGTCAGCCTGAGTCTCGTACTGTGTACTCAGCTGTGACTTGTACTTGCCTGGATTGGCAACAGACGGCACACACATTTTGCAAATTATGAGTTAGAGCTGCTCTGTTGGAAAAATAAAAAATAACCTAAATGCAAAGTTACATAAATATATATTTAGTATAGTGTTGTTGTATAATTATTTAAATCCAGGAAAACTTTCATTTTACAGAATTTTTTTGTTTTTCTCTGTTTTACTCTTTCCTCAGAGGTTGTTTCAGGCAATGCAGGACTCAATGGCTCGAACAAATGACTCTGCAAATGAGGTTGTCTTTGGTATTCGAGTGGTTCGAAGTTTCAACACAGAAAAGCATGAAGCTGATCGTTATGATCAACGATTATTGGAAACACACTCACTAAAGATTCGACGGGACACTGTGAGAGCTATCTATCTGCTTGGACGGAGGGTAAGAGGTTTGTTTGTGGGTTTGTGGGTTTTTGACGTTTTAGAAAATGTTTTTTTTTAACACAGTTTGTTAATGTTTTCAGTTGACAGGTTTGGGAATGCAGGTCTTCATTTTGTACTATGGCCGACTCTTCATCCAAATGGGACAGATGACCACTGGAAACCTGGTTTCCTTCATTATTTACCAATCAGACCTGGGAGACAACATTAGGGTGGGTGTACCATTGTGCTGTCAGCTGATATTTTTGATTGGAACAGTGGTAAAAAGTAATAGTGATTTCAAACATACCCAAAAAGCAAAAATACAAGCTTTTTATCATTGTGTTTAATAAGCACATGCACTATTCTCCTAATTGCATATATATATATATATATATATATATATATATATATATATATATATATTTTTTTTTTTTTTTTTTTTTTTTTTTTCAAAATAAGGGTCTACATTGAGAGCAAATAGGAATTTTGAGCTTTCAGAAAAACTCATGAACAACTTAATGATGCACTGTAAGGTCAAAGTAACCTCAGAATAGTGTAAAGATTGGATGATGACAATTACATGCAAACACATAAGAAGCCCCTGTAGGAACTTAACACTATATTATTCACTGCTTTTTAGGTTATGGTTGAAGTCGACATAATCATTGTTTTGTATTATTTTATCATCAGTATGAAGAACTGTCTAATAAAGTAATATTCTTATGCCTATTGTTAATATTTCTGTTTGTTCTGAACTTGATTGTTCCTCTCGATTGTCTAATAGAGTTATTGTCTTCCAGACTCTTACATATATCTTCGGTGACATGCTGAACTCTGTGATGGCTGCTGGGAAAGTCTTTGAGTACATAGACCGGAAACCTCAGATTAGCGCAGATGGAAAACTGAAACCGGATCAGCTGGAAGGACGCGTCAACTACTGTGGTCTGAACTTCGCTTATCCTTCGAACCCTGGGAAAACTGTACTGCAGGTGAGAAAAACGTTTAGGTTTAGTTTGAGGAAGTCATGTGGTAATTTTAACACAGCTGAAAGGAACTTATATGTTTACAAAATCTAGTTTAATTTCAAATATTGCCATCATAATGTGGTGTTTTATTGGTCTCTGTTTTTGTCTCAGGACTTTAGCCTGGAGTTGAAGCCAGGTCAGGTGACCGCTCTGGTTGGTCCATCTGGAGAAGGAAAAAGCACCTGTGTGAGTCTCTTACAGCGATTATATGAGCCTCAAGATGGAGAAATCTTACTGGATGGAGAGCCACTGAAATCCTATGATCACCACTTCTTCCACAAGAAGGTATTTAAAAAATACTCTTTTTCTGTTTTAAAATAATTTAACATTTATTAAACTAGAATAAATAAATTTTTGTATTTTCCTTGCATATGTAAAGAGTGTTACTTACAAAATCTAAAATAAATATATTTAACAGATAGCAGTGGTGAGCCAGGAGCCTGTTCTCTTCTCTGGATCCATCAGAGATAACATCACCTACGGACTCACTGACTGTTCACAAGAGAAGATTGAGGAAGCGGCACGCAAAGCCAACGCCCATGTTTTTATTCAGCAGCTAGAGAAAGGCTACGACACAGGTAAACCGGTCTGACTTCATCTCATGCTGTTTACATGCCTGAATGCAAGCACAAAAATATTTTATATTTCGTGGTAGTTAAAATAAAACAAAAAAACCTGAATGAGCAAAAGGGCTTTTAGAAGAAAACCTAATTCTGTGGACATATCTGAGAAAAAATCTAAGCTGTATTGTTTTGCAGTGTTAGTGACAGTTACATTTTATTTTTATTTGTTTGGTTCTTGACATTAAATAAATGAATCTCAGTTCTAATTGATCTTTTTCTCTTTAACAGAGGTGGGTGAGAGCGGCGGCCAGTTGGCTAAGAGCGAGAGGCAGCGGATCGGCATCGCCCGCGCTCTGGTCAGAGAGCCCAAAATCATCATCCTGGATGAAATCACCAGCTCTCTGGATGCTGAGAGTGAAAACAAGGTATGGTGTGATTTACAAGGATTTTACTCCTTCATAGGTCATATTGGTATGGATGGGCTTTTTTCCCCTTGAGAGATGAAATAATGTTTCAAAACAGCATATTTTTTATTTAAAATTTCATTTGACCATCTGCTTCATGTTTCACCATAAAACCTAAAATGTTGGGAAAGTTCAGACTTCAGAATCCCAGAACAGTCATTGAACACACATGGATTAGCTTTGTTTCTTTTAAATGGTCTTGAATTGTTGAAAATGATATAATATTAATGTTTAAGCAGAACAATGACCAATTGTTCTGCTTAAACACATTAACAAATTATAGCATAGAGTCAACCTGTCATTATTAAATAAGATAAAAAGCAGTGTTACCTATAAATAAATAGAAAAACAGATTATTTGTTTTCTCACTGAGTTTGCAAATGTAATGTTGCATAATTTGAGCTATTTACATAATGAACCTGTGAAATATCTTGTTTTTTCCTTGTATATTTCATAATTAAAATAGATCAAATGCTTCTGAAATGCTATGTATAAAATAATAAAAGGTATTTGTTGACTGAATTGTTTATTTGTTGTTGACATTATGCAGGTTCTGCAGGGCCTGGCCAGCTGCCCCGACCAGACCCTGCTGGTGATCGCTCACAGACTGAAGACCATCGAGAATGCGGATCAGATAGTTGTGGTTAAAGGAGGTAAAGTGGAGGAGAAAGGGACCCACAAGGCGCTGATGAAGCTGCAGGGGAACTACCATAAACTGAGAAATGAGCTTTTTGATGAGACAAACTCACCAGAGTGAACTACTGTAAATTATCTCTGCTGAAACTGTAACCTAATATCAGGTGAAAGAAGTGTTTTCTATGCATGTCGTATAATACATATTTTGTATATAGTGAGTTTAGATAGTTTTGTACAAACATTAAAGATGTTTTTAAAACTTTTTATTTATTTTTAGGATTGTTGATGTAATCATAAAATGAAAGTGTCTTTTGTCAGATCCATGTTCATGATCTAATTTTCTGATTCATGTTCTGGGAAATTATTGACCCAACAGGTGAATGTTGATGCTATAAATATTCATTTATAATCAGAATGGCCAAAGGTTGTTTTGTGGTTGGTACGTCTCAAAATAAAGATTAATCAACACTTGTTACTGAATGTCTTTGTTTAAAGTCTAGTTAATTATTTTTTATTTTATATTTATAAAAATATTTAGCCAGATCAGTTCTTGAGTCACTTAAGACCTACAGAGGATGAATTTTATAGAAATGAGCTCAAAACAACAATTATTTCATAAATGAGAACAAAAGTAAGAGAACAAAAACCGCTGAAAAGAGAGACACCCGTCTGTTGCGTTCAGGTCCAAAGACATCTCTGGGTTTCCCTCATGAACCATCATAACTCAGATTTTAAGGATTCTCTAAGCACCACAATCTGTTCACTGTTGCTGCAGTAAAGCCAAAAGTGACTTTGCAGATTTAGGTTTAAATCTGTAATCTTTTAGTTTTACAAATATTTTTCTTTTGACTCGGCCACTCATGGCTTGACTGTGAGAGAGAAATAGTGGGAGAAACTTATGATTTGAGATTTCAAGATCATTACAAAACATTATTGTCAGATTACAAATGGAAATGTTTAAAAACTGGACATAATTATAATTCACATTTACTTTAGAATTATTCTACATTCAGTTTTTATTAAAAAGCTTGTTAAAGTTAATACATTTTTTAATGTGTTTAATTATGTTTCATTATATTTTCAGATTCCAGTCCCATTTCTGGTCAGAAACAAACTAGTTTTATATATGTAAATTTTAATCTGCGGGGGTATAAATAATGTTGGACTTTGACGTACGTCGCTGCTTTTAAATGCTGAGCACAGAAATGAAAGAAGTTTTGGTGACGAGCCTCAGGGTTTGGGTTTTATAGTCCAGTCTAATCTGGAAAGTCCCAGATTATCAGACTTGCTTTCCTTTTGGCAGTGAATCAGCAGGAAAGCTTTTCATTTGTGTCAGTTTTAAAACATTATATCTATCGACTGAGATCAGCATAGAAAACGACTGACGCCATCTTATTGCAGCACCTGTGCAGCAACAAAATGGAGTCCAGGCCGACGTGTCTCTAGAGCAGAGCTGGATAGTAACTTTAGTAAAGAAAATTACTTTTACTTAGTAAAAATATTTCTTTGTCGCTGTTTAAATGATTATATCAACCTAAAATGGTGGGATTTGGATCTCCTGTGAGATTAAGAGTCAGTTTTTATTTCACTATCATTAGCCACTAATATTGCAATCTATGAAAAAACTATTTGAGTTTAAAACATGGCTGGTTGGATGAACAGTTTCCTCCAGAACCTGAACTCAGTTTTAACTCTGACAGCCCACCATCAGTCATGCACCGCCTGCAGCTTGATCCAAACTGAGTCATCAGCAGAACCCAAACACAGCAGACAATCTGCAACAGCATGAAAAAACAGGAAAAGAGTCAAAGATCTGACTGCAGTCAGACTAAAATGCTGTGCAGGAATTAGGAATAAATGTCAGCAAACCTCAATGAACTGAAGAAACTCTATAAGGAAGATTCAACCAAAATGATGTGAGAGATAAAGACAGACAGAAAATTCTTCACATAACAATTCCCAAGCTGGGTTACTTAATCTACTTAGAACTTCTCTATTTTGACTTTGTTTCTGTTTAATAAAAAAATTAGAAAATTATTGTGCTTTTTATCACCAATGCTGTTAGACTTAGATATTCTTAGAAAAAGGTGAACAAAAAAACCCTGACTGTATTTTTTACTGTATTTTCTCACAGGAGGTGAAAATGAAAGCATTTCTGTCAGTATGGGTTGGGCTTCGTAGCCTGAACTGACCTGGAGAGCCGTTTCCTGTAAATATAGTTTTTTTTGTTCAGTCTGGCTGTTTGGAAACTTGCCTGACGGTTTGTGTCATAAACAGCAATAACCAGCATCTCCCTTTATCAACTCAGATCAAGTTTAGTTTCGGTAACCATGGGCACCATTTTGTTGCAAAAAGCTGCCCGTCCACAAAATGGAGACTAAAGTCACTTATCTTAAAGGTTAGCTATATATTTTAGACACAAACAATAATTATTTATCTAAGGTTTTGTGAGCTGTGCTTTTATTTGTATATTGTTTCTTAATCTCATTTGTGATGGTTTCGATATAAAGTTCAAACTACATCAGTCTTTTGAGGGAACATGTTTACTCAAGTATCTGATGGTTATTTGGGATGAAAAAAGTCACAGTAAAGCAAATATATGTTCTGCGTCCAGTTACTATATAAAATTAAGGATTTCTTTTTTAAATGTGATGTTATTGATTTGAACAAAAAGATATAAAACCACCACATTTTTCTTGCTTTAAGCTGCTTTTAAAAGTGATTTCAGCCATAATGCAAAGACTGAGTTCTCCTGTGAGGGTAAAAGTTTATTTTTATTTTATATTAAAATAATATTAATAAATATCATCTAAAAAAAAGTAATTGCTCCAGCTTTAAAACACAGTTGAAGGTTTCGATGAGCAGGTTCCTCTCAGGCTCAGTGACTCATTGTTTTTCTTGGCTGCTTCCCATCAGCAGTTTCTGCCACCTGCAGGTAAAAAAGGCAAACGAGCAGAAAGGTAACCTGCCTAACGCCGCCTGACAGCCGCCATCTTATGATGACAGTTTCACATTTCAATCACCTAATGGCCGACGCTGAAAGAGATTCAACCTGTTTTAATGCTGCAATTTTACATCACAGGACCATGAAATGATTTTTACCAACTCTGTACATACATATGTATAAAAATGCATCAAATATCAAAAAATGTTAAGTATTTACAAAAAACTATGGACACCCCTGTTGCTTCTGCAGGATGTTAGAGAATGTTAGTTTCTGCTTTCAGCTGGTGATCAGTTTAAAGACCTGAATGAAAGCAGGAGTTATGACAGCACTCATAACACACAGGTGTGTGTAGCACAATGCCAGGGTGAAATGAGCTGCACTTTATCAAAATAACAAAGGTGTTGTTGTGGCCCAGTCAAAGTCCAGACCTCAACCCAGTTGAAACAGTACAGGAAACTAAATAAATGTCAGAAATCAGAGTGGATCAAAATTCCTCCACAGTCAAACTAAAAACAATTAGAAGTTGTTTCTAGTTGAAATAGATTTGGCATTATTCAGGTTAAATGAATAAAGACAGTTTGAAATCTGCTCTATTTGGATTTAAATCATTTTGGAACCTGGTAAAAGCAACAACAACAACAACAGATATTATAATAGGGAAAACAACTGAAATCCACAAAGTGCCATAACTGTATATTTCTTGTATTTTTAAGGTACCTGAATGGATTCTAACACAACATGTCAAAATGAAAGCGTGAGGATTTGAGTTTTCTGTGTTTATTTTGATTTCTGTGTCTGTTGAGTCTCCCTGTTGTCATGTCTACTATTTGATTGGTTACACCTGTTCCTTGTTTCCCTGCATATTTAAACCCACCTGTGTCTCTTGTTTCCTTGTCTATGTGACCGTCTTACGTCTTGTCCTGCATCTGGCTGTCATTGTTTCATACCAGCTGCTCCAGTTTTGAGTTCCTAGCCTCCTGCTCGTCTGAGCTTTTGGATTATTTGTGTTATTCATCATTAACTCATCACTTAGATAGTTTGGATGGCAAGCATCAGAATGCATCAGTTATACGTTGAGCTTTTTTGTTTAAACTGATATGGAGAGGTTATGTCCGTCATTACTCCTGTGGGTTAAAGCAAACAACACAAAGTGACCACGCCTGACAGCCGCCATCTTAGGATGGGTTTTTGCATATGAAACACAAAATGGCCGTCAATGAAGAGATAAAATCAACAAATAAACAATAACATAACTGGCTTGGTTTCCTAACTTCATGAGAGTTAAGGTTCTTGTTTTGTGATCTGCTTTAAAAATCTGACAGTTTCTGTATGTCTCTTTTAAGCTGCCTTGAAGCATTTTGTTTCAGAACATGAAAGTAAAACTAATTTAATGTGCATCAGAATGTTGTCATTGTGGGTTGGGCTTTATAGGCCGATCCGACCTGGAAAGTCCCTGATATGTTTCTATTTTATTGAAGATTTTACTGGAGAGTTTCCTGTTGGCATGTGGCACAAACACCAACACGGTTATGATGATCACCAACTCCCTCTATCGACAGACACTGAGCTCACCTTGCAAAACATTTGATGCCATTTTGTTGATCAACTGAACAACAACAAAATGGAGACTAAAGTCACGTATCTCAAAGTTTATAGATTTGATCCTTTGTGCGTTTGCAGAAAAAATATTTTATTTATTCTGACAAACTTTCTTTAATTTTTATCTCTATTAAATTGAAACATGACTAAACAAATCTTGAACAAATAGATTTTTGTTCTATAAATGTTAAACTATTCCTACATCATGCAAGGTTGAGTTTGGGGTCTGGTGCTTAACTTCAGTGATGAATGAACCATCTGGCAGATCATCACAGATTGGGAACATTCATGCACACCTAAATGCAGTTTAGATTTAAAGGTTAACCAATTTATTTATGGTTTGGTTTTGGATTCTGGGAGGAAAATTTTCTCACTTTAATTAATTTCATTATTTAAACAGTAATGAAATAGTTAAATTTTCCTATGAGGGAAAAAAAATTTTTTTAATGCGTATTTACTCTTCTGCATAAATCACTAAATCTTGTGATCCGACTGAATAAAGAACTTGTAACAAGTTAAAACATGGCTTTTTGGAGATAGCGGGTCTATTTCATGCACTCTGACTCATCTTATATTTGGCTGCTTCCCATCAGAAATCTGGAGGTGAAAAGGCGGGAGGGATCGGCGCTGGCAGCCGCCATCTTAGGACGAGATAAAAGTTTCAAACACAAAATGGACGATACTGAACAGACTGACAATAACATTAAAAAAGGCAGATGTGATTGATTTTTGTTCTGATTTTATAAAAGTTTGATAATAAGACTAATGTGCATTTTCCATATCCATTGTTCTTCACCCTCTTTTTAACCATTAAGCACCAGTTCCTCTGAATGTATTCATGTTGTGGAGTTTTTCACCAAACCAGTTCTGCACCATAGCAGAGCGCCACAGCCAGGCTGGAAAGTCCCGACTCGCGTTTCTTTCACTTTCTGTCTTTATTGTTATGAAATCGTTGCTGACTGCCAAACTGAGCCAAACCGCAGGCACGGGTCAGATCTTGTGACTAAATCTGTGATGTGTCAGACTTTGACTTTTAGGTGATTTCTTTTTTCTTTTTTTTCATCAGTGAAGTTTGTTACGGGAAAATTCTGGATCTCGTTCACTCAGGAACAACAATATGTCAGATATTGTAGTAAAATGAGCCAATCTGAGCAGCTCAGATTGGCTGCCCCTATCGGCGATGTTTCTACACTGCTTCTGTGACGCACCTCATATTTCTAAACTTCAAAAGATAATTTCTATGCAAAAAGCAGAAAAGTTTGATGAGTAAAAATTCAGATGAGCTCTGCTGTAGCAGCTTGCTTCGACTGTCTGAAACCAACAGTTAACCAGATATTTAATTGTTTAATTTACTAATGTGTTCACTTTAGAACCAGCCATTAGCTTGAGTTCTTACAGGAAATCCTAAGAACAACCAAATTTATCCAGTACTGATGAATGCACTACAGTCGTTTTTGTAATATAACTGAATAATTTGAACTCCATCACTAAATATGTGTTTATTCTAATGTTAATATCTTTATGCAACAATAATTTGAATATTCTTAAATTTGATTTACATTACTTTTAAACATGATCACAATCCATGGTTGAACTATGACCTCTGCTTCTACCAATGAGACGTGAAAATAAAATCAGTTTCCTCTTAATTAAAACAGATTGGCAAAGCCGGTAAGATTCTCTCTTTTTATCTGTTACAGGATTTATAGTTTTTATTGACAAAGAAAAGCTATATTCATTTCAAGCTTGTTGCACCTGTTGACCTTTTGAAAGGTCATCCTCAGCTGCAAGCTATTTTCTCAAACTTTCCCCTATTTGTTTCTGCAACATCAGCCTCTATGTGCAAATAATATAAAATGTATTGTAAGTTTTTTTCACATCACCTGTAAACTTTGCTTTACTGATTAACTTGAACTTTTCCTTGCTGCAACTGTTTAGAGTTTTCCTGAAATACTCCATAAACTTTGAACTTTGACTTAATGAACCTGCTTCAGTTTTACTTGTGTAATTAGAAACAAATAAACACCGTTTCATGTTTTCATTATGTGTGGATAATGTCTCTCACTGTGGTTCTCTGAGTCCCAGAGCTTTAGGAAGAGTTTTGTATCCATTTCAGGAGTGAAAGCTGTCAGTGACTCTGTTTATCATCTGCTCTATAATTTCTTTGTCCTGATTATTGATGCAGGTTTCACAGTGTTACAGTTGGTAGCATCGTTTCCCTCTCATGTGTGACTCCCATAATCCAATTGGTTTCTCTAAATTGATTCGTGATTTGTTGCTTTTTGAGGTGTTTTAGTCTTCTTCATGTTGTCTGACAGGCTATATTTAGGTTTTAGTAATCAGGCCTGTTGGAAAACTGGATTCAGGTATTCAAACTAAAATAGTCAAGCACAGTTAACTGGGTTGTTGCAGGGATTATCTTTTCAAATAGGGCCAGTTTGGTTTGGGGTATTTTTTCTCCATTCATATGTAAAGGGAGCTCTAGGACTGTATTTATTCATATTTTATCAATACTGTACTCTACAGGTGTGGTAAAGTGGCAAAGTAAAACTGCAGCTTCATCTAAACCTCTGGTTTAGATTGTATTTTCAGTTCTTTGTAACTGAGGAATCGCTGCTCTGCTGAGTAATCTTTGAAAAGAAGAAGCCAAACCGTCACTGGATAAAATGGCTTCTGTGTAACATGAGACTTGCTTCTTTGTGCTTGTCTAAACTGAAAGTAATAAAGGAACCGATGCACCAAACACAACAGAAACGACACCAATGTAGCACGATTTCTACACCTCAGCTGCTTTTGTTTGTCTAATGAGTGAAACATGAGTTTTGCTGAACTAAAGGGACGTGTGGACCAAAGGCTAATAAAGTTCAAATTGATAATCCTGATTGATTCTGGTAAACCATGTGGTAACACTTTGATTGGAGAATATTAACCCTGCTTAGCCGTATTTTATATAACTTTATTGAGAGGTAAATTCCCACAGTATCTTTGTGAAACCCCTAAATTCCCCTGGGGAGTGTGAGAACAATCAGCTTTACAGCAGCAGAAGTCAATAAAATTACAGTTGGTCAAAGGTTTCCTTATTTGGTGTGATTAAAAAAAAGCATCCAATCAAATACCTGAGTTATGCCCATCTGTGGGGCGTCTCTGTCAGAGAACAAAGGTTGTCAGATAAAGAACAACCCTGGCAAAACAGAAAGCAAACATCAACCCTCCTGTCTTTTAGGTGGAGTTACAGCGCCAGTGCTGGCTGAATCTTTTTATTTTTTCTACCAAGATCATGTGATTTCATGGAAACAGTAACTCAGGCAGGCTGGTGAATTTTAGGGGATTCTCAAGGGACTAAGAGCTGGTTGAAAATGTTGCTCTTGACTGACATCTAGTGACAACAAAAACACTGATATTGGTGTTTGGATCTCTTTTAGAAATTTAGAAAAGGGTCTAAAAGTGTTTTCAGTCCTTTGGAGAGCTCAAGGTTTGTGTTGGAGGGTGATGTAACCCTCCAACACTTTGGGAAACCAAAATCACTCAAGTTCACAGAAGTGAGAGTAATAAGCGAAGCCTCAAGGCCACATGCAGATACACCTGAACCGCTGAAACTGAAGAGAAGAATCAAAAACATCCCGGCTGCATTCAACAGTTTGTGTGATAGTTACATTTTAATATAACAATCTTACTGCATTTTTAAAATTTTTTATGTAGTTATCATCCTCACTATTTGAAAGAATGCTGCTCTACAAATATCTTTGCCTTCCAAGTATAATTTCTGCTTCCACATCCTGAAAAGCAGCTCATTTTTAGATCAGAATATTTCAGCAAAAGGTTTAAAAGACAGAAAGTTATTATTGTTTTTTATTCTGACTGAAATCAGAAAAGCTTATAAGTCTAAAGCAGATCAATATCTGCTAAAAACAGAGTCTCACTGCCAGATTACCAAACTGTTTTATAAATAGACGGCCTCATAAAGGTCAGAGGTTTAGACTAAACATGGCTGTTTAATGAAAAGTCAGGCGTGGAAGAATGAGGTTGGTGAAACAGCAGAAAACAAACAGAAGGAAAGCAAGCAGAGCATAAAGAAGGTCAACAGCAAACCAATCGGTTGTGTTTGGCATCTCCATGATGAATCCAGTTAACCACGTGATTTCATATAAATACTCAACATTGCAAATCAGAACTGAATGCAGCTTTTTATTTCTCCCAACAACAGATCTGAATGAGAGATCTCTACTGCCCCCAAGTGGGATAAAATAAAAACTAAAATGAAATGATGCAATGTGACATTATATTGTTTCTCTTTCAGATTTTTAGCAATTAATTTGTAAAACTCTTTAATATATTGATCAAACTGAACTCTGGGTTGATTAATGTTGTTTACTTAACATCTTACTGTTGTTTGGGATCCTGGCAGCTTTAACAAAAAAATACATAATCAAGAGTAATGAAGCAGGTCTATAGCTTTAAAGAAGGAGCATCTTAATTTGTCTTGAGCAAATCTGAATTTTTGTTTTCAAAGTTTAGGTTTTCTACAAATAATGTGGTTTCCTAAAACTCACCTTAGTTTATCTGAACCTTTCCACTAATAAATTGCTTGCTGGATGATCTCCTAATTCAGATAACACTACAGTAAACAGTAAAAAAAATAGACACAATGTGGCATTTACACCAAAGATTCAACAAAAATGTTCCTTGTTTGTAGATATTTTTATGCAGACCTTATAATTTCTTGAATCCATTATCTAAATAAATACATTACCTGTAACTTTATTTAGTATATTTGTTAAATTGCCTGTTCATACAAATAGTGAGTGAGAACTGAGACATCTGAACTGAGCATCTTAATGGAGCAGAAAGGGAATTTAAGAGTTTTTTATGGTTGTTGGGTTCACACACAAGTTTCTCTCAGATTTACAGAGAAAGTTCTGGAAAGAGAAAATATCCAGCGAATGGCATTTGTATAAACAAAAATACATTGTATATATCAGAGTAGATTTGGAAGACCTGTGTGAAATAATAAACCCACTCAACCATAATATGCAGAATATTATCTCTGAATGCACAGAGATTATATTCTTCTAACCTTAACGCTGCAGCAGCAGAACATGATGCCTGGTGCCACAACCTGTTGGCTAAGAACAGTAAACTACACGAAAGCCCAGATCCATCCTGTTTTCTCTCAATAGTTTAGGCAGATGGTGGGTTTATGATGGTATTTCTTTGGTATATTTTTGCCCCTGTTGTCAGATGAGCATTATTTCAGTATCTCAGTGAACTGATCTTCTAATAGCCGGTGCCAACAGGCCAACACAACATGTGACAAAGTTCAGACCGGCTCAGACTGGATTTCTGAACATGACAGTGAGTTCAGTGTGATCCAGGCCCTCCTCAGTTTCAGATCTAAATGGAACAGGAGATTTGCATTAAACAAATCATCAGCAGCAGAGTGATGCTATCATCATATCAGGGACCAGAAATGTCCTGATCTTGGGTTATTTGAGGTCTTGCTTTTGTTTTCATATTTGATTATTTCCCTGTTAATTTGTTCCTGGTGCTTGTCTTTTCTAAGCTCAGTGTTTATCCTCGGTTATTGTTTATTTCCTCTTCAGCTCCCTTCAAGTTCATTTCTATCTCCTTTCCTAAGCAGTTTTCAAAAGGACTGATCAATAGACAAAGACTGAAACTAATTAAATATTTAACTAATCTCTTCTCAAAAACAATGTACTTAAGAAGATTGGATAAAAATAGAAAAACGTTTTTACCTATATGTTGTAGTTGATCCCTCAGCTCCATTTGGCTCCTGGATTTTGGGAAAAGTGCCTCAGACATCCTGCTGCTCAAAACCAATACAATTATTACTGAAAGGCTTGTGAAATTTGCCTTTTATTAATCATCAAACTAACAACAGAAAGGGTTGTTTTTTCTTTTTAAGTATTTGTACCTTTTGTAAATATTGAAATATTCTTGTGAAATTGTAAGAGCCATTCTCTCCACACCCATTTAATCCAGTGGAGCTCAAATAGTTTTCTGATCAATGTGAATGAATGTGTGCCATAATGTTGATCTGTTTTAGACCCTTTCAGCTTCATTTTACTGAAATGGAACATGGAGCTTGAATAGAGGCAAGTATTGCATGAATATTGTCAGAATTAGAAGAATAAATCATACATAGCTTTATTTTATGGAAATAATTAATAGGCATTTATTTTATTTTGCATGTGACAGAACAGCTGTCATTTCACATCTGTGATGGCTGATCTATGATTGAAAGTTTAACCACACTGACCTTTTTCATCTACTTGTGAACTGATTCTTGCAGAATCATCATGGCTGAAAGATGAAGTGGTGATTCTTGTCTCACAGCCAGAAGAGTCCAAACCGGGTTTCCAACTGCAGGTTACTTTCAGGCCCTGGTGCCTTCAGATGTCTAAGCAGATTGTAGAAAGTAGAGAAGATATTAAATAATTAATTAATAGTTCCATTAAGCACTTGAGCACTTTACAGTTTAAGAATAGATTGGGACATTTTACCAACAGTAACAGTTCTGGGGAAAAATTCCTCACTTTTCTTTGTATAATTGTTTAAGTTCAGATATATTACAGCGATTTTCAATATAAATGGCTTGATCATGTCACAACATCTCAGTCAGATTTAATGCTGAACTTTGACTAGGCCACCCCAAAACCTTTATTTTATTAGCCATTCAGACATGCTGCTCCATAACCCACATAAACTAAAGTTTAAATCCTTCAGGATTATTTTTAAATATTAAAAATCCAGCATCCACCTGGTTGCTATAGATCACATAGAAAGCTAAATCCTGAGCATAATCAGGCAAAAAGACCAGCACTGAAATCACTAGGTTGGGTCTTTTTTTGCAAAATTTGAGATTTTAAAGTCTTGCTCATGATTACACAGTTACATTTTAACAATAAAATCAGGTTCCCAAAGAACTAAAAAATGCATTTGGTTTTAATGCTGCTCAGCTATTCAGTCAACTTCCTAAAAAGTTGACTGAATGTTGCACATCAGCAGTTGTTGCAGATGTACTGGCTCCTTTAAATCAAGATGACAGGGTTGGTTGAAGGGAAAAATGCTGGCATGCAGCACAGATGCAGGTTGCAGGACTCAAAGTTACTTTAATAAATTATTAAAAACCTTCAGCAGAACAAAGAGCAAAAAGAAAACCAGCATTAATATGGCAATGACAACTTAAAACCATGAGTTTAATTACACTAAAAACAATAAGTTTCGGGTGAGTTGTTTGCAAACATTGTAACAGGAAGTAAGTCTTCTGAAAAGGCAAAAGCAAAACTACTATCAAAATAAAGCAGGAAATGATGTTTAACTTTAGATTTAAGGAACAAACAGTAAACCCAGACATAACAATGCAAACATTGTTTGCTGCACTTTAATTTAGCAGTTTATGTTTATTTTAATCAATTATAAGCTTTTGCGTTAAATCTATGTCCAATGTTTTTTCTACAGTATTGTAACAATGAACTTGCCTTGTCTCTGACTCAGCGGCCATTAGGCGACATTTGCAAAGCAAACAGATGTTCTTCAGTTTTACCTGTTGTCTTTGGTTTTTAGAGAAAACTATCGCATAACTTTAAGATTTGAAAAGTTGGGAATAAACATCCTTTGATTCCAACTTCTGCAACTCTTTGTCTTTGTTTTTCTACAATCAACCTGACTCGTCATAGATTGTATTTAATATATTTGATAACACGAAAAGTAAAAATAGTTTCCCTCAAACCATCTCTAACCATTTATTTACGTACTTTGAGCAACAGGTGGCAGATTTTCAAGGCAGAGTCGTTTGGCACGTTCTTCTGTAATTTATGTCAGACGCCACAAGATGGCAGTGTGACACAACTCTTGTTAACAATAAAATGCATTTACCGAATGCAGTCAATAGATGGCAGCATGGATCACATGATTTAGCTTGATGCCACTCAAAATACTGTTTACCTTGCACTGCCATTAAACAAAATAAAACAAAAATGAAACCTAACTTTCCTTACAGGAAATTCCTTCATCAGAAATTAGGGGTAGAGATAAATGTTGTCTAAAAAGTAGCCTGACAAAGAATTTAATTCCAAAATACAGTTAAAAACATATATATATTTTTTCTCCCTCATGAAGCAGGGCTTAGCACTTACTTTTTACTAATCAGAGCAGGTAGTTTGTGCCAGAATCAGTCAAACCAACAACATATTAGATTCACATTCTGTTATTTTAACATTTTGTTTGATTAGTAGCAGACAAATATTTCAGTTAAATTTAAACCCCAAAGTTCAAATGGAAAATCTAAACTCAAAGCTGGAATATTTTCTCAGATACATTCCGGAAAAGAATCCGTTCTCAAAAATAATACATAATACAGCTTTAGTTTTTGTATATATCTTCACCTTCATGTGCTGTTTATCTGAAAACCCAAACTAGAGAATATTTAATAGAAAGATTAACATAAAATCTAAAAGTTATATTTATTTAAGATTTGAGGTCATAAACTGCATTCATGGATGTTTTCATGTGAAATTGTAGAAAATGTACATGATAAGCGTCACTGATTGATACAAAAAGTGAATGAAATGTAACAGAAAGTAAATGAACTTTATGTTTCATTTTGCAGACTTTGCTGATCACCTAAAGTATTTTACTCTTATTTCTACATTAATCCCTTTTAACTCACTTACATTGATCAATATGTTTTACTTCATAAATGTTCCAGGTTTTGTCAGTTTATTATAAACTCAAACATCAACGTGTTTTATCTTCAGCTTATTTGTTATTCAGGTGTTAAACGAAAATTTCCTTTTGAGTCCAGATATTTTTAAACATAAAAATCAGAAAATGCATTACATGCATTTGCATTCAGAGAGACAACTTTGGCTGAAATTGCAGCAGTTTTTTAGGGAACTTTTCTACAGCTTTACTCAGGTTCAGTCAGATTAGATGGAGATCGTCTAAACAACATTTTTCAAATCTTGCCAGAAATTTTTAATTAGATTTAGATATGGACTTTGACTAGGCCATTATAACACAAAAATATACTTTGATTATAACTAAAGTTTTAATAAATGTAAAATGAAATGCATAATTTATCAATTTTTAACTTTTCTTAATGAATAATTGCATTACATTTTCACTACAGCAGTTAATAATCTTTTTTTTTGTCATAAAGTTGAAAACTGCCGTTTGTCTTCATAATTTTCACAAATTTCAAAGTCTCATCAAAGAAAATGTATTCACCTGTTTTTTTGTTTTGTTTATTTTTCAAAAGCTGTATATTTTTTTATTTTAAAACCTAAAAATAGAAATAAAATAGTGGTTCTTTAAAATTACATTTTCTATGGTAGATATTCATCAAAAATTATAAGTTATAATTTTGCAAAATACTATGTGGCTTTAGCAACTTTAAATGGGTTTTATTTAAATGAGGGTGAAAATGACTCTTTGGACTGTGAAGGTGGCAGACCCCGGATCGAAACCTTTGATTCGTGGGTCGATGTTTGTTTGGGGTCGACGTCCTGCTGGACGGTAAAATTTCTCCTCAGTTTGAAAACTTTTGAAACTTTCTATAGGTTTTATTGCAGAGCTGTTCTGTAATTTGCTCCATCAATCTTTTCAACAAGTCTGGTCAGCCTCCCTGTCCTTGATAAGGAGATGCATCCCCGCAGCATAATGCTGCCACCACCATGTTTCCCAGACAATGTAATTAAACTGAAGTGAAGTGATAGTTTTCTGTCTCATGTTGAATTTAACATGTTGTCCCAAATGTAAAATTTTGTGATCACCTGACCAGATCTCTCTTCTGGAACATGTTTACTGTGACTCCTCTATGGGTTGTATATGATTCTTATATGGAAAGCTCTAAATCTCTTGTGGATTTCTTCAAAAACTACTTATTGTTCTTCCATGAAGACCAGAATTGTGAAGTGTGTAACTAATAGTTATTTGAACAACAGGTTTTAACCTGAGCTGTGGATCTATGCAGCACTGAAAAGGTTAACATGTTTTTTAGGTAGATAAACTGTTACAATTTATTTTTAATATTGCAAAAACTGAAAAAGAAAATTCATGTATAATTTTTTTTCATTATGTACTACTTCATGTTGGATTATAAAAATTAAATCTCAATAGATTAATTTGAATTTTATAGTTCTAATGTGAGCATTTCAATAAGTAATAATATTTTTTTAAAACTGTGTCATAAAGGAGAATCCTTAAAGGTAAAGAGGAAAAACTAAATTCAAACTTACGTCTTTGCAGGAACCATTAAACCATCTGGTTATCTGAAACTTTTGCCTCAGAGGATAAATAGGCGGAGTGAGTGGAGAGGAGGGTAAAACAGACTTTCACAAAGACAGTGTGACTTTTATCTGACAGTTAAAGTTGCCTGCATATACAGTAGAAGTGTTTGGAGGAAAATGTTTTTGTTTTGTTTTGATTAACCTGTTTAATTACTGCTGGTAACAGTTTAACTTTAAGCTGTTTCGTTATGTTTCTGATTCATCCTGTGGACGTTTAGAACTGAAATAGTTCTACAGCCTTCAGAGACATATGCTACAAAACAGATTTACTTTTATAGGATTAGAAAGCATGTTAATCTTAATCCCATTTCTCGTTAGTGATCATCTTCTTGATTCTGTCTGTGCCAGCACTCAGCTTTTACTGGTCAGCTTTGTGAAGCTCACAGATGGTGTCTAAATCCAAAATCACTCCTGCTTTTAATGAACCTGATATATTTATATGTATTTTAACTCTGATCACTTTAACCCTGTTTCACTCAGTAACCTTCAGAGAGAGAAAGTCTGTTCTTATTCAGATAGAAATTAAACAAGTCTCAGTTTCAGTTGCAACTACTCAGAGTTTCATGAAATGTCCTCTCTGAGACTCATTTACAGCTCCTTGCGCATTTCTGAGTAATCAGGCTGCAGAAGTCTTTGAGTTAAAGTTGCCTGCATATACAGTAGAAGTGTTTGGAGGAAAATGTTTTTGTTTTGTTTTGATTAACCTGTTTAATTACTGCTGGTTTAAAGGAATAGATGGAAAATATGTTCCTTGAAAGAGGCAGCATGTCCCATTATATTTTGAATTATTGCAAGCACATAACTCACTGTTGTCATTACAAGCAGTTGTGTTTGTTGACTTTTTGTAGATTTGTTTGCAAAATGAAAGAATAAAAGCTAAAATTGTTCAATAAATAGGTTATTTAAACAGCAGTAGGTTTAGATTGTGCAAAATATGGATTCAAGAGACAGTTTTCAGTTTTCAGACAGAATGATCCCAAAGAAACAACAGAACAAAGATCTCAGATGCACAGTGTCCTTCTGTGTCCACACACTGCTGCTTGCATCAGCTATCAAAGGAACTGTTGTTGCTAAGGAAGACTTGCACAACATTAATGAAGGAAACTGAAAGCACCAGAACAGAGTTATACAAACACAACCACACCAATTCACTGAGAAAATATTGGTTCTGCTGCAGTCTAATTATGATAAAAGTCAGTATAAACTAAGCAGCATTAGAAAGCTTATGATGGTGGATTCCTCACTGACTCAGTTTACTGTGGATTTGTAAACATATGACTCAGGACGGAGGTGTTGTGAAGGAGGGAACTTCCTTGCCAACCATTTCTGGACTGATTGTCATCATGTGATCGGGGGATGATGAATCTGGACACTGAGGAAGAAACAGGGAGGGAGACAGAGTTGGTGGTGTAAGAAGGAGGGGGAGGGAGAGAGAGAGAGAGAGAGAGAGAGCAATACTGATGAGTCAGAAGAGGCAGATTCTGATGTAATCCTGCAGCTCCTCCCTTCATCAGTTCCTCTGCCTGCAGGGCTTCTCAGTGTCCAACAAACTGCCTGTTTACTGTTATACACGTTCTCCATAAAATAATGGAACTTTGTTGCAAACATTTATTTTCAACTGAACCAAACTCTTAAAAATGATAGCATTTATAATACTATTCTTTAATAAAAATATTTATTCTTAATTGTCAGAATAAAATAAAAGTTACAAGTATAGAAAGTGATTTGTAAGTGCAAGATGTATAAAGCATAAGAAAAAAGCTTTTTCTGGATGTATTAATTTGTGAAATCTGATATGCACATGCAGTCCTCCCTAGAAAAACTCAAACATCTGAGATAATCAAAGTTTTACTTTCACTAATCTTTTCATGGAACATGTGGATATTCACTGTTATTTTCTCAGGAACAACTGACATCACTTTTAGTATTAATGCATAAAGTGCTTTCACTTTTATGTGTCCTCTGTTTCATTTTCAGAATGAGCCATCTGGAAAACAGAGAAAAACAAGCCTGGAGCCAACTGACTGTACTTTAGTCAACCAGCAAGTGAAAATCACAAAGTTTTGTTTTGCTGAGATGGAATATAAAGAAAATGTATTTCTCTCAAAGAATTAATGCGAGAAATTAATTCTTTGTTACACAAGGGCTTGAATTTGGGCAGAGATGTGACATTGAGTCAAAATCTAGAAAAACTAAGTTTTAAATTATTCATGTTGGGCTGAGTAGTTTATTGCAGTATTTTAATTTTCCCAACATGTTTCTTCTGCCTGGAATCAATATTGTAAAACATTGGAGATATCCAACCATACTCCTAAATTAAATTACGTATTCCAAAACTGATGCTTCTTTTTCTTTGATTTGTTATTATTTAACATATAACATATATAATTTTAAATCTCCTTGGTCTATTAATTATTTTGTGAGAATACCACTAAAATAATTGTGGTCTTCTCACAATATTTATTATGATCTAATAATAAACAATAGATTATTTAAGATTAGTTTTTATCTCTGGAAAAATATTTCATTCTCCATGCTTTTCTGAAATAAACAACTTGAACAACAAAAATAACATCAATAAATTAGGTGTGAAAATTGTAGGGACTGTAATGGCCTATAGGAGTCTAATTAGTATATACTGAGATACATGTTATTGTGATTTTTAATGTGACAGATTCAGCTGCCCTGAAGATGAATACTAACTAAATTTCATGTATTGTTCCCTTGCAGCGTTCCTCCTCTGGGCAAACGCATGCGCAGAAGACAAGTAGTTCATATTGCAGAATCTACAATGTTTAACAGCATTATTTGTCTGGGATTGTTTTTTTCTGACATTTTTACACTGTCTAAACGTAAACTAGAAAATTGCAAGGATGGAATATTATACTGGGAGAGAACGAAACATAAAAATACGGAAATCACAAATAATTGTCTTTGTCACATGATCAAACCTGACCAATCAGAACGAGCCAAGTCCAACGGAAAAGTACGTTCATTGTTTGGATGTTTTGCCAATTTTACCTTTCAAATCTGATAAAAAATACGATCAAAAAGCCGGGATATGGACGTAGCCTCGATGCTCTGGGAGAACAGACGCAGTGTGGACGCGTTTTATTGTGTTTTTGATTAAATGCCACGTGTTCAGGTTTGATGAAGTGTCCAGATCGGAATCGTTTCATCACATGACTCCCCTCCCCCACCAGCCCGGGGAACCGGGGAAGAAGGCGGACATGTTTGAGGGGAAATGTGCTGGTTAAAAAAGTATCCAAGTGGAAGACAAAGAAGATTATTGGAAGAAAGGTTTCGCTCTTTTTTTGGGGGATTTATCAGTCCACATCTGTTTTTGCCTTTATCCAGAGACTTTAAATAGACTTTTTGAATTTTTTTTCTTGTATATAACTGTCACTTCAGGAAGTACTTAGTTTTATTTGTAACCCTGACAAAGTAACAATAGTAATATGTGTTACTGCGTGAACTGTAAGGGATCTTTCTGTCGGTTATTTGGGTGACATTGTAGGGACTCTTTAACCTTGGTATGGGGGATGGGCGCGAATGGTTACCTAACGTCCTGTGTGCCTTGAATTAGTTTTTATTTAAGTCTTGAGTCTTACAAGATAAAAATGTATCCTTTCAGCGATAATAACCTGGTTTTCTTAAGAATTTAAACTTACTTTCCTTTCCTGCTTTTATCAGCCTTAATATGGCTGGACTCAGTAAACATGTGTTTAGATTGTAGATTTTCTATTACTACCGACACATTAACACGTATTTAATGTATTAGTTTTGGTTAGTTGTTGTTTTTGCTTTGGGCTGGGCTCAGTTTGAAAAATTGCTGTGTCATTCTGTGGGTTGTTGCTGTTATAACCTTGTCAGGGTGGCATTTTATTTCAATTTGATAATTTGAGTTGTTTTACCCGAGGGATATAGATAACTAGCTGAATCTGAATTTAAGAGCTTAAGATTTTACTACTTCTGATCTATGTAAGCCACATGGAGGCCTTGTTTGATGGCTTTTTCCAATAAGCTTCTTTGATGCGCTCGCTTTTAATGAAAACAAACTAATCTCGTGTTTATAGTACTGGGGAGATGTTTTGTGTACTCTTTTTTTTATAGCAAAGCGTCTTATCGAGTTAGGATCGTTATAACATACTTTGTGTTTCACTGCTCAAAGATGGCGCCCGCCTACATGTTCTAGAAGAAACTGATGATTTCACGAGGGAGAGGCTCTCTTCGGGCGGTACTCGTGACTGCTTCGGCGAACCAATAGGAGTGTTGGTGTTCAGACTACAAGCCCGCGTTACGGCCGTTTTAACCAATCGCCGTCGTCGGTGTGAACACGTTGACGTAATACAATATGTTAAAGAATAGGGAGGCCCTGTTGCGCTCGTTTTCCGTGAAAGATTGTGTTCCTGAGCCAGTCACAGACGACGTATCGGCAGGACAGGGCGGGCTGGACCAATGGTGCTGGGTAATATCCTTGAAGGACAGGGGAAACATGCGAATAGGTTGGTCCGAAACGTTGCTTACGGATCTTCGACAGCCTGTGGGTGTGGCAATTTTGACAGACATCGTGAGTAGCGAATAAGGAGTCGGTGGGCGGAGAAACACAGAAGCGGTTTATCCAATGAGGTGACTGGTTGGTCTATAAAAGCCCGGGTGTAGTCCGTATCGTCGCCATTTCAACGAAGCGGTTCGTAGGGATTTCGTCGTGGCGGGCAGCGAAGAGAACTGACGAGCCGAGACGGATCCTGCTTTTGAGTGTTTCCCAAAACAGAATCCGGATCCATCCTGATGGATATGGCTGTTAACCCGCCCCTTGACAGGTATCTATCGGTAGAACTGACTCTCACCTTACCACGGAAAGGATTATTTTAAGAGTTTTCCCCCTTTTTTAAAAAAAAAAAATCTTTACTGGCTCCCCGTGTGTATTGTTAAACGCTCAGGGGTGAGAGATGGACACTGGACAAAGCACCGGAATGATTTAATTGATACCTTGAAACAATTATTTATAAATATAAAAAATATACTGGAATATATACAACTTCGCCGGCGCCATCTTCGGGTCTTCGCGGCCGCTGGCTGCTCTCTCCCGCATCTCAGCAGTTGGTGTTAGCATAGCTAGCATTAGCAGCTTCACGGACTAAATTCGTATTTTATTTAGACGTGCTCGGTCAAATATGGTTATAATAGAAGAGCGAAATGTGTAACTGAAAGTAGTATGTTCGATGGCATGACCGCTGCTGAGTTCGTGTTATTTTGTTTTGTTTTGTTTTGTTTGTACGTGTCGCATAAATATCGGCTGGTTATTCCGTGGTTGAACAGTTTCACTGTATATGCCATAATTGAAGCGCTGCTACATCCGAACAATCTGTAGGGCTTCGCCGGCTTGTTGTGGTAGCCATGTGGTCAGATTGTTGTGATGGACAGTGCCGGGTTGTGCGGTGCGACCTAAAATATGCCAACTATGTAACTTACTCAAACTATCACTATAACAAATAATTAAGTTTGTTCATAGGAATGATCAAAATAAGTCCTGGGTCTGTGTCCTGGGGTGGTTTGTGTTTCTATCCGTTGCCAGGTTACAGAGCGCAGTGTCACTCAGATCACCAAGTGGCGCCATATTTAGTTTGCTTAAACTGTAATTTTCTTTCTGTAATGGTTTCATTTTTGTTTTAAGTTCACTTTTAATTGTTTTAACAGCACATTTTTAATACATTTTTCCAATACATTTTTTCAGTAATGTTGCTCTTGTGTAAATGATTCATTAATTTGCCTTTTTTAAATAAAGTACACTAACTGTCAAATGAGTTTCCAGAGGTTTATTTGAGATTTTTATATTACTCCAAATGGATAACGGTATGTTTTTGTTGGCCTTCTTTTTTTTTTTTAAAAAAAGGTTAACTCTCAGAGAGACAAGCAAGCTGACATTAAATGCCATGATGCATCTTCTGTCTTGGTTCTGCTAGCAGTCCTTGTAAACGAGCTACTTGTGAAGAAAAAGTTGATTAGTATCTTTGATAAGATTATATTTCTAGCCATGTACGAGTCAGGTCAAAAGTTTTCCAGAAGATGAACCCCCGTGTTGACTGCACAAGAGGCCACGTACATTCAGGAGTAAAACGCAAAGCAGTGTGATGCCATTTACCTTTATCAAAAAAGACAGAATGACATCTGAAAATATGGTTCATGCAAAAAGATCAAGATTGAGATTAAAACAGGCAAAGTTCATGACTTTATTAATCTTTTCTTGCCTCTATTTTGACAGTCGACTCTTAGGAGAGATCGGCTTTTATTTTCAATTTTAACCTGCTGAATATATCAAATGATTCTGCAAGGAGGTCAGGTTACCTTGCATTTTGTGAGGATGTTTCCTATTTTAGGTCAGTCAGGGCTTCGTCTTAAAAAAAGTTTTTAGAAGTGTCTGCTGTGGAAAAAAACATTACTAAACAGGACGATAAAAGAAATTTATGAAACATTGGAAGTCAATTGTTGGCATGTATTGCTGTGAAATCTTATTGTGGAACACCAACTGCTGCAGCATGGTAATAACCCCACCCACCCCATTCTGAGGTTTTGTTTTTTTCCCCCACACAGAAGTGAGTGGGTGGAGTTAAGTGTTATTGACAGGGAAGTGTGTGCAGAAGAGGAAGTGGTAGTCATGACTGTTCTCATGGTGCCGATTGGCTGATTTAACGCTTTATGCTCCCTGTCAGAATAATGGATGGCTTCTTCATGACAGGAGACTTGGTGTTCTGTAAAGTGGGTGGTGCTATGGAGTGGTTGGATGGGAGTAACCAGAACTTTTACATAATAACATGAAGTATAAGAATATAAGGGAAAATACTTTAATGTTGATCAATTCAAAAGTGTGGTTTAATGTTTAAATATTGCTGAATTTGACTGAAGATTGGTTTTAAGTTTCTATTTTTTTCTTAATTTCATTCTCCATAGAGTTCACCGGCTCTTGCTTCCTCTTTACAGCACTCATTCTGGGGTTGACCCTGGTTTTACTGGAGTGACAATGGAACAGAGCACTGGTGCAGCTGGAAAACGCATTCGGAAGCCCTCACAGCTGTACGAAGGCTTTGAGAGTCCTGGGATGCCCCCCATCAGTCATCTGACCCCTTTGGGACCCCCACAGCCCACAGTGAAAGACCCCAGCAGGCAGGGCAGGATGACAAACCAACTCCAGTTCCTGCAGAAAGTCGTCCTCAAGTCCCTGTGGAGGCATCACTTCGCCTGGCCTTTTCATGAACCGGTGGATGCAGTCAAGCTCGGTCTGCCTGTAAGTACAACCTCATTTACAGTCTGTGTAGTTTAAGTAATTACTCCAAGAGTAATTTCACTGGTTTAGAAATATTTATATATAGTTTGAAAGGTGACAGGTTTGATTAAAAGCACGTCTTTCATTCCCAGGATTATCATAAGATCATAAAGAATCCGATGGACATGGGCAGCATCAAGAAGAGATTGGAGAACAATTACTACCGCAGTGCCAGTGAGTGCATGCAGGACTTCAACACCATGTTTACAAACTGCTACATTTACAACAAGGTAAGAACGTCTGACAGGATGAGTCATGTTTTAAAAAATGGGGAAAATGGGTGTATAAGAATGTGTTGCAGAAATCTGCACAGATTAAAAATGATTACTTGATTTTAAAATTGTGAGCCGATTTTTCAAAATCCAAAACCACAGACATGATTGAAAAATCTTAGGTATAACAGGTTTGATTGTACTTTTCATGGTGATGTTGCACACAAACCGATTTTTAGTCACCAACATTTGATGTAATCTTGTGAAATTTCTTGAGATTAAATGTGAGTTCAGAGTAAACAAATATGGCTGTCAAGGAAGAAGCAATGGTGATATTTTGTGATCAAAGTTTAACAGAGAAAAGAAACGATACAAAGAGTCTTTTTGTCTTTTGGATTGGGTTTCCCTGCATCTTTCTGTCACCCTGCTTTTTGACTGGCTACACGTCACATTCAACAGGCTGCGTTTGTTGGCACGGTAACAAGACCTGAATGTCTACATTCTACCTACTAACACAGATTCATTAACCTTGGACTAAAATGAGTCAAGACCTATTTATCACACTCACATGCGTCACAGGAAGTACTTTGAATAATTAAACAAATATAAAATAAGACTAATGCAGAGAAATGGTCACTCTATGCCAATTTTCTCTATTATGAATATGTTTCAAACAGTGTCAACTGGTATTTTATAGCTTTTATGGATCAGTGAAGTATTTTTAATTGAATTAAGTTTTGTTTCCATCTGTTTTCCAGCCGACAGATGACATTGTGCTGATGGCTCAGTCTCTGGAGAAAGCTTTCCTGCAGAAAGTGGCCCAGATGCCACAAGAGGAGATCGAACTGGCCCCTCCACCTCCACGCAGCAAATCTGCAAAATCATCTAAAAAAGCCAGAAATAATCCAGGTGAGGATGGAAACAGCAGTTTAAAACATTCAGGCTTCATGAATCTGAGGGTCTCAATGAAGTTTAATAACTTCCTGTATCTTCCAGTTCCAGGAGGAGTGACAACAGCCCATCAAGTTCCAGCCGTCTCCCAGTCTGCCTACTCTCCTCCCACCCCAGAAACGCCTGACTCCATCCTGTCAACCCCCCCTCAGACTATCTTATCCAAGAGCATTAGCTTCCCCTCTGAGCACAGCATCCCCTCCATCACCAGCATGCCCCCCACACAGCCCACTGCAAAGGTAACACTAGCTGCATCTTTAGCTGCGTTTCCATCACAGATGTGTGCAAATATTTGTCTACATTCTGCTAATGTCTAAATAAAACAATTTTGTAATTGTGGTGTTTCCGTTAAATAAGAAATAGAATTAAAATCACACATAAATAAGCTTGTTTGTGCGATAAGTCATAAAACTCATGGCAGGAGATATAAACGCTTTATTTAGGCATTAGACTGATGGCTCGGCTACGTTTGTGCCATTTTGCTGAAAACTTAGTAGCTGATTTTACAGAAGAGCTACGGATTCATTTCATTGGAATGACACAACCTTTTATGAGCTGTGCAAAGCTGTGAGAGCTCTGGTGGAGCCGGCTGCACATTGTCCAAAAAAGACAAACCATCGTCTTCCTACTACTTCCTGTTGTATTCTTTGTCCATTTTAACATCCAGCTGTTGATCACGTGACTCGTAACGTGAAAGTGTTTTGATGAGGTTGAAAAATATCACCTCATTCTAGTGCAAATTGTTTTTTCGAAGTTGGTGTGTTTCCATGAAGCAAATTTCTTTCCTTCATTTCAATTTGTGCATTTTTGTGGTTAATGGAAACGCAGCTACTGTGTGTTTACATCACAAAGCTCAGGGGCGGAGCGCTGACCCAAACTGTCGCCATCTTCTCTCTGCCACAGAAAAAAGGTGTGAAGAGGAAAGCGGACACAACCACTCCCACCACGATGGCCATGCCCATCATGAGCACCATGGGCGTCAGCGGGATCGGCCTGGGGATGGGAGGCGGCCTGGACTCGCCGCTGACCCTCACCTCTCTGGGCATGGAGCACAGCGGCGGTCTGGGCATGACCCCAGGCCTGGGTCTGGGCCAGGGCATGGTGATGAGCATGGACATGGCTCATGGAGGAATGATGATGGGGAACAAAGGAACAGCGGCGAGCAGGCGAGGAGTGAGCGGCCGGCCCATCAAGCCTCCCAAGAAGGACTTACCAGATTCCATCCTGCCGACGCCGGTGCGCCGCAGCAAGCTGACGCCGCAGCTGCGTTACTGCAGCAACGTCCTGAAGGAGCTGCTGTCCAAGAAGCACGCCGCGTACGCCTGGCCGTTCTACAAGCCCGTTGACGCCATGTCACTGGGTCTCCATGACTACCATGACATCATCAAGCAGCCCATGGACCTGAGCACCATCAAGGTACGACAGTCTCCCACCCCAAACATGCGACTGTGTTTCTATCAGACAGGAAGTGGATCTGAACCTGTTTGTTTCTGCAGAGGAAGATGGACGGCAGAGAGTACAGAGACGCCCAGCTGTTCTCCGCCGACGTCCGACTCATGTTCTCCAACTGCTACAAGTACAACCCTCCAGATCATGACGTGGTCGCCATGGCCAGAAAACTGCAGGTGACACTTCTCTGTTTGCATTAGATACGGACAAAACGAAGTTTATGATATTTTGCAGCAGTAAAGAAAGAGCTGACGCATAATAACACGTTGAAAACAGAAGAAATTATGTCTTGCAAATCTAATATAAATCATATCAGTTAAAATAACCAAAACTATTGCTGTCTTAAACAAGGTAAAAGAATTACTGAACAGAAAGGTCTTCTATGTTTTATGTAAATCTGATTGTTCTACATCTGACATAATGTAGGGACAATGGCTGTAAAACGTATCCATTTGATTTTTCTTCTAAAAAAAGAGAGCAGCTAGTCAAGAGTAGAAGTTGATGCAAAACCCGACATTTTATAAAACCTATTGAATTTATTTAGTACAATGTTTTACAATTTATGTACAAAATGTAATTTTTTTCCTTGCCAAATAATATACAAAACAAATTTGTAAAACAAAAAAACAAATTTAAAAAAATAGTTTCAGAGAAGCGATGATGTAATGATGGATTTCATTTAAAGGTCAGTTTATGAAGAAAAGGATCTAAATTTGGTTTGAAAAGGCTAAACTTCCCTCTAACATAACTGAACTAGCAGCTGAAAAACCTGTTTCTTAATATATCGACTGACTGGTTTTTATTCCGTCTTTTAGGACGTGTTTGAGTTCTGCTTCGCTAAGATGCCCGACGAGCCTCCAGCACCTCCCACATCCTCGTCTTCCTCCACCTCCTCCTCCTCTTCCTCATCTGAGAGCGAGTTCAGCAGCGACAGCGAGGAGAGCGACAGCAGCCTGAGCTCCGACTCCGAGGAGGAGCGAGCCAACCGGCTGGCTGAGCTGCAGGAGCAGGTTGGTTCTGGTCCAGAAGGTTCTGGTCCAGAAGGTTCTGGACCGTCTATAAAAAAACCATAACACACGAGGATGGGATTGTTTCCCTACAAATCTGAAAGTACATTTAGTTAAACATGAATTTGAATCTACTTTATTTTAATGTATTTATGTAATTTAGAGTGAGATACTAGCAGCATTTATTCCATTAGTTTTAGTTCTGGGTGAAGATTTCTGCTTTTCTTGCTCTGGTAAAACTCCAAGGTTGAGACCTTGATTCTGATTCTGCATGTTTTTAAATGTTCTTATCTAATGTTTTATGTGACTAAAGTTGTTTTTGAATTTCAAGTCTTCATTTTGTGTAAAACTCTTTCAGTGGGTAATTAAAATCTGTTCCTGGCCCTGATGTTGAATTATTTTTGTTTTCCAGCTGAAGGCTGTACACGAGCAGCTCACCGCTCTCTCTCAGGGTCCCATCGTCAAACCCAAGAAGAAGAAAGAAAAGAAGGACAAGAAAAAGAAGAAGAAAGTAGAGAAACATCGGAGGATGGATGAGGAGATCGTCGCTGTGAAACCGCCCAAAACCCCCAAACCGCCCAAGTCTTCAAAGACAACAAAGAGCAACAAGAGCATCAGCTGTCCTGTCATACCAGCGAAGAAGACACAGAGCAAGAAAAACAACAAGAGCAAGTGAGTACTGCCACCTAGTGGACAGAGTTTAAACTGAATGCTGTATTGTTACAAACCTTCATCTGACTCTTTGCTCCATCAGATCCAAAAAGACCAACATGATGTTCAGCGTGTCCCAGCCGATGCACGACCCTCTGGTCAGCCATTTTGACTCTGATGAAGAGGAGGACACGGTTCCCATGTCGTACGACGAGAAGCGCCAGCTGAGCCTGGACATCAACAAGCTGCCGGGCGAGAAGCTGGGCCGCGTCGTTTACATCATCCAGTCCAGAGAGCCGTCGCTGAGGGACACCAACCCCGAGGAGATCGAGATCGACTTCGAGACGCTGAAGCCGTCGACGCTCAGGGAGCTGGAGCGATACGTCATGACGTGTCTGAGGAAGAAACCGCGCAAGCCCTACGGTGAGCGGACACTCGGACATTTTGATCTGTCTGCCAATTCTAAGCACTTAAATTTCTCAGAACACATTGAAAGGCAAAACATTTTTAATCTTAAATACAAAATGTATATTTGTGGCTCTGAATATGTTTGTTCAGCAAAAGGCCTTTTTTAGAATATGTGTTCTCCAGCAAACGATTAATCGATTACTAAATGAGTTGATTAATGGTTTCAGCCCTGATGTTTCTAACATTTCTGGTCTTTGTGCAGCGAGTAAAAAGAACAGCGCTGGGAAGACGCGGGAGGAGCTGGCCATGGAGAAGCAGATGGAGCTGGAGAGACGACTGATGGACGTCAGCGGTCAGCTCAACTCCGGGAAGAAACCGTCAAAGACCAAAAGTAAGTTAAACTTAGTGTATCGTTTGGAACGATGGCTGGGAATTTATAGTGACAATTTTTATGAGTTTTGTTTTCTTGTCTTGGTAAATTTCACTTATTGACTGTAAATAAAACAGATCAGAAATATTGTTTTTATGATTAATGCAGTCACTGGTTGCAGCTGAATGACATAAATCAAACTTTTTTTTTATAAATCTATTATAAATGTGATTGTTTTTCAAGATCAATATGTTTCTGTTGCTATGGTTGCTATCAGGCAATCACAGCCACAGCATTTCCTGAAAAATAAGCAATATATATTTTTCATCATAATCTTTATTATTATCGCAATAATTTCACAAAATATTGTGATAAAACTGATTCATATCTCCACCTTTATATATTTAACAGATTATTTCACAGAATAAATCCTCATGTTAAACTTTGATATTTTCTCTCCAGATGATAAACCTGCGTCAGACGTTCACGCTCAGCCGTCTCGCCTCAGCGCCAGCAGCTCCTCCTCAGGCTCCTCTTCATCCTCCTCCTCTTCGTCATCCTCCGACACAAGCGATTCTGATTCTGGTTGAATCCGAGTCGCTCAGACCGTTTCCAAGCAAAAAGGGTCCGGTGGCGGCGCCCTGGTGTCCTCCTCCCCTCCGAGCGGACTGAGATGTAATGGAGGACGGGTCGAGGCCGGCCCACCGGGTCCGGACAGAGATGGGCTCTACCTGCGCTCGGCTCCGTCCGGCAGCCCTGAACACTTCCCGGCAGATGAATGTGAGCGGAGGAGAGCGACTGGAGGGCCCTGCTGGCTCCGGGCGGAGCGACAGGAATCTCCATCTCCTGCTGATAAAGATTGATGCATACGTTGGAGGGATAAGGGTGCTACAGCCAGAATATCTGCATTTCTGGATTTTTTTTCCCTTCTCACCATGCTCCATGTCTTTATGCTGTATAGAGAACATGTACAGATGTATAAATATCTATCTTTCTTTTATAAAGAAGCCTTTTATGGAGCTTATTTATTCCCTCATTCTGGGAAAGCTGTTTAGATTGGGTTTTTTTTTTTTTTTTAGTGGTAAGAGGGGAGTTAAGTTTTTGTATGAATGTATGATGTGTGTGTTTGCATGTGTGTGTGTATGAGAGATGTGGCACCATAAGTGCATCCTGGTGAAGTTCCTCATAGTTTAGAAGCAGACGCTGCACTCGCTCTGCACGCAGAAGCACCTTGGTTCAGTAGAAACAGACTGCATGCAACAGAGGAGCTGACGGCCGCGTCGGCCGGTCGCTGTACAGAAAACTAAACGTGTCATAGTTTCAATATTTCTGTTCCCATGTCGGCTGTTTGTTTTTCTCCATGTATTACAAGTTCTCTGTAAACATGTTGCTTTTTTATTCTTTGTGACCAATCTGCTAATAAATTGTGAGGACGTGTCTTGTCTACTCACCTGTGCCCAAATAACCTCTGGATCCTTTTCATTTCTTCACTTCATTTACAAGGACACATTTAATCTGAGCTCTAACAAGTTTATCAGTAGAATCTCTGAAATCTCTTTTGTCTTGCAGCTCAACCTTTGACCTTGTTTCCTTTGTGTGATAAAATCAGTTACTGGAAGTCAGGAGGTGTTGATGTAAAGATGCATTGTTTATGCTGACAATTCCACAGAGCATTTTATAATATGTTGCATTTTGGTTTTCTGTTTGGTTTCAGATTGAAATAGTGTCTTAAGTTATTTAGAAGAAATATGGATATTATTGAAAGGGTTTAGTCGTCTGAAATATCCACATTCAGAATAAAAAGGTGTGCATATTCTACAGAATCAAAACCTTGGAGTGGTTTTCCTTTATGGTCTTGATTTTTTTTTTTATTTGCTCCAGTTATGAGATTTAAAACTTGTCAGTCTTGCTCTGCAGTTTGTCAGAAATCTTGATGCCTCTGCTTGTTTCTTCTGAACATCTGTACATAAATAAATACATCATCCTTTCACTGTTGGGATCATTCTTTCTCATCTTGCTACTTCAGATTTTATTTTATCTTTGTACTTAATTTAAAGATTCGCTACATCTTTTTTTTTTTTTTAAGTACATTGAATTTTATAAACTGAAAACCTCTTAGGTAAGTAGTTTGATGCCATCTATTGGATACAAAACATAATAAATTTTGGCTGTAATGTTACAGTTAAAACTACAATGTGTCCTTATTCACATTATTTTTTGGATGGTTTTAGTCGTAAGTGTTGAAATGCACAGTTTGCAGAGATGAGACTGAGACAGCAAAAGTGCGAACAACAAAAACTTTTAATATCACTTGCAAGTGGAGAACGGCAGATAAAATCATAACAAACTCCAGATGCGTTCTGGGGCTGAAACAATCACAGAATCATATTCAGTTCCTTGGTGCACAGGAAGTGGGAATCATTTCAAATGCCCGGTACCAAATTAGGACACATAACATAAACAGGGTCTCTGAACCAAATAGACAGGGGGAGGCATCCTCTACCTCGCTACCTCCAAGGCCACTCAGATAAGTTGAGCATCTCATCCCGTTCCCATAGAGGTGGTGCACCAACTATTTGTTATCTCCTTCCTCGCAGGTGGCTGGCCTTGGTCCTCCCTTTTACCTACACAAAGGAGATCTGTCCTTATGAAACTGTGAGTTACCAGGTGCAGCTGGTGAGGAGAAAGGAGCAGAAAAACAGCTGATACAACTCAGAATATTTTATACATGTCTAGATTAAATCTTAAATATTGTAGATAATTAATTTTGTTCCACAGCAAGGATAAAGATTAACAACAGACACAAAAACAATATTTTTATTTTGAACAGACATGAGATCTTATGATTTCCTGCCACTCTCTTTCTCATTACCTACAAACATTTAAATCTTTTCACACAATATAATCTCTTAACTTATCCCCACATAGAATGACATCTAAACCTCTCATTCTCATCCTTAACTGTACAATTGTTTATATTTTTAATATCAGCAATAGCATTTTTGGTCTTTGAGACGCCCATCCCATGCAAGGTATTTCCCAATAAGCTCATTTTAAACAGTTTTTAAGATGGTTTATATTTACTTTGTTTAAACTCATAATTTAATCCATTTTATAAATCTACTCCACTCACTGATATAAAAAAAGTTTTTTTTGGTTCTTATAGTATATTGTTTTTTTAAATTTGAGATTTAATGATATTTATATTAAAAATAGGACGTATTGTTGGGTTTTTAAAATGTACAGTTGAAATGTAAAATTTCCCAGTAAAAATAAAAGTTCACCGCCCTCTCTTGTGGTCACAAAGAGGAATTGCAGCACTTTCTGATCAGGCGTCCAAAATGAATTTTTGGAGATATAACTAGAAAAATCAATTAAGCTGATCGAGTCTAAACATTTCTAGAGCTGGTCACAAAAAATAAAATAAAAAAACATAAAACACCAGTCAGCAAAGAAATAACAGAGGATAACAACAAATACTACATTAAAGCGATCATTTCTACGGTTAGTGTAAACAGTTTCTGCTGGTTTCTGGCAAGAAACAAATAAAAAATATTTATTATTACTCTATTTTAAATGAATGCATATGTCTTCATTTATTGCCGTTAAAGTTAACTATAATGTGATTTTAAACGTTTAACTGTGTAAAGACGGCTCAGTTTATCAAACAATCCTAGCTGATCTTTTCTTGTTCAGTGTTTTAACCTCATCTGTTTGAATTGGTAACCATATTTTCAACAAACATTTTATGGTAGAATGTCCTGGATTCTAATCCAGGGCTTTGCTGCCCTCTTCTGGTCACAGTGAGGCATAAAACTGGTGGTCTTACTTCCTGTTTGCTGCTTCAAAATAAAACACTGACGAGGGTGAGGTCGTTCACGGTATTTCTTTTATTAAAATACTAGTAAGGGAAGATTTCACATTAGATTTGTGTTTACACTCCATGATGCGTTTTAACAAATGAAGAAGGTTTAAGAAACCAATGCATATACGATTAAAAAAAAAAATGTATTTAAATAAATCAATAGGAGTTGATTATCTATTAAATAGTTTTTCTGTTAACTGAAAGTAAAATCTTGACACTTTACGTAGGATTTGAAAGCTTATTGTGGCATTATACACAAAAAGAAAGCGGAATAAAAGTTAAAACCTCGGACGGGCTTTTGTCTCCCTCTGCCGGTCAAACAGAAAACTACAACAACAGAAAACCGTCATGGCGGCCCCCATGAGGCTCATATCAAGGTTGACTCTGGTCACTGGTTAGTAAACATTTAGAAACTCCGCTGCTATATTAAATACTAAAGCATATTCCGGGTTGTTTTATGTAATTACTTCAATAAAAATGCTGCGTATATTTTAAAAATATTTTAGCATTTGCTAAAGCCAAACGCGAACTCTGAACTCGGTGAAAGTTTGGAGCAATAAAAACATTTTGTAGCGACTGAAAACTCATTAGATGTGATTTCAGATTGAATAGAATTTCATTTTACTGTACAAAATGTAGCGATGATTACAATTTACAGATTTGAACATACATAAAAAACTCATTTACTCTTAAATAGAAGTTGGAGATTTAGTACTTTTTAAGCAATGATCGCTCGTTTTCTGCTTGAGTAAATAACTCAATTGGGGACGTAATCAGTTCTGAACTAAATGAAGCATCATCTTGTGTCCTTTTGTTTTCACTTTTCTTGTTCCAGTTTGCAGAAAATGCAAAGTCAAAATAAACAAAATATTCATTAAAAAAAGTTGTTGAATGTGGATTTATAGCCAGAATATGATCTGGATCAGAATGACCTCGACTTTTAATGTGTATCTCATAAAGAAAATATTAATTGAATTTCTAAGAATCGAGTGGATCAAAAAATATTCTCCAAACATAATTAAAAACAAAAACAGCACTATATTATGTGAATATAACTTATTCACAATAAATAGCACTATTTTCATTTTCTGTTTGTGTTGGGTCCAAAGAAGGGGATTGTGCAGTTTGACCCTAAAACTAGTAATGATGTGACACTGAGAGCAGAATCTGTTAACTCCTCTCTGAAGTCCCTCGTCTGTCTCAGCTCCTGTGTTCTGGTTTTCATCCGTCTGTCCTGCTCAGGTTCCTCTCTGACCTTCTGCTCCTCTGTTCCCAGGTGGAGGCAGCGGGATCGGCCGCGCCGTGTCTCAGCGCCTGGCCTGTGAAGGCGCTTCAGTGGTGGTCGCTGACATCAGCGAGGATTCAGCCAATGAGACGGTGGAACGCCTGCAGAGTGACCTCAAAGGTCAGAGTCACATGGCGGCTGCAGTGGACGTGTCGTCAAAAGAGAGCGTGAAGAATCTGCTGACGAGAATCCAGGTGTGAGGATCAGATGAAGCTCTGCTCTACGGAGCAAGATTAGTGGCAAAGTTTGACATTTTCTATATTATCAAGATAGTTTCTTGTGTTTTTACTGTTTTATTACATGTACAAGTTTCAGTGTATTAAAATTTTGACGCTAGACTTGAGCAAAATAAAGCAGTTTTCACATATTTATTTTATTCTTTAAGAAAAAAGCTAAACAAACTGACCAGTTCCTATATGCAGAAGTAATTGCTTTCTTTACTAAATTATTGAATAACTGTGAATAATCACATTTTGATTCTGAATTCAGTTCCTCAAGCCTCACAAAACCTGATTTCTGTCATATGTACAGAATCAAGACATCACTTATATAGAGCCTGTCTGACATCATGAAGTAGGTTTAAAGATCTGAACACATCATGACTCCATCTGAAGAAAGTCAAGAACAAATTAATATAAAACTTAATGATGTCAACCTATAAATGTTTTTTTATTTCCACATTGATAGAAAGTTCTGAGTTTTGTAGAGCCAATCATGTGTGAGTCTAAATAGTCGGGTTTAATTAAGTCAGATCTCTCAAAGAAAACCTGGTTATGTTGACCTCATAATGCTGGTCCTTGGTTCCTGCAGGGAGTTTTGTACATTTTATCTCCTTTTTTTAATAATCCGTCTTTCTTTCTGCAGACTCGTTACTTCCAGCCTCCCTCAGTGTGTGTGAACTCTGCAGGCATCACCCAGGACGACTTCCTGCTCAACCTGGAGGAGGAGAAGTTCGACAGGGTCATCCAGGTCAACCTGAAGGTAAAACACCTGTCAGATCACAAGCTGAACGATAAAAAACATGGAACACATCAAAAAAACTTCTGGAGGATTTTAACAACATGATAAAATAAGGATAAAGTAAAGTTTCCTCAGATGTTTACACAAAATGAACAATAAATCTGTCATTTATTTCAAAAGTTTAAACAATTAGAGACTAAACTGCTACAAAAACATCAGTTAGTTTATGTCAGTTCCTCTCCAGGGTTCGTTCTTGGTGACCCAGGCTGTGGCTCAGGCTCTGGTTGGCTGTGGAGCTGCTAAAGGATCCATCATTACTCTGGGCAGCATCGTAGGAAAAGTCAGACACCATCTTTTCTTTTTAGTTTCATCTCTGTTGTTTTTATGCATCTAAATAAATACATAAAAACTAGACCAAAATGTGAGCTCTGATTTAAAATGATTTTCTGATGTTTGCAGGTGGGAAACCTGGGCCAGGCGAACTACGCTGCGTCTAAAGCCGGAGTGGAAGGTTTAACCAGGACGGCTGCTAAAGAGCTGAGCAGGTCGGAGGAGCTGCTGCTGCTGCAGGAACAACCAGAAATAAAAACACTGAGATGTTTTTATCTCCTCCAGGTTTGGGATTCGTTGTAACTGCGTGTTGCCTGGTTTCATTACCACTCCCATGACGGACGAAGTACCAGAGAAGGTCCTAGTCAAGGTAAAGCACAGACACTTACAGACAGTTCTGAAACAGAAAATATGAGTTTCAGCTGATATGAATGAATTATAATCCTGCTAATACATATTACACATTACTGCACATAAATGTATTTATTCACTGTGTTGATTTCTTTGAATAATTATCAGTTGAATACTGACTTCTAATATGATAAATTTCACGTCTCCAGCCCCGTTATAAATATATTTACTAACAACTTGTGTCTCATTGACTCCAGTAGGCTGTTTCCAGGTTTCATTTATTCATATTTCATTCATTTTTCCTTTTAAGTTCACGCTGAGGAACTCCCCTACTTCTAAAAAATGATATTTTTTGTTGTTTTATGTTTCAGATGAAATCCCTGGTGCCTCTGGGTAGAATGGGTGAACCTGCAGGTTGGTTCATATCGCTGCTTATCTTTAGTCACCAGCAGGATTTATTCTAAGTGTCTGTTTTCTTCCTGCAAGTTTTAACCCCTGACATGTTAAATGTGATGGTTTAGGATGAAGCTTTGAGGCAGAATCTGTTGTTTTGTCCTCCAGAAGTCGCTGATGTTTGTGCCTTTCTGGCTTCAGATGATTCTCGTTACATCACAGGAACCAGCATCGAGGTTACAGGTGGGCGTGGTTCACTTCTCTGCAGGATTTAAAATAAATTTGAACAGATTGGAGGTAAAATGTGTTTTTCTTTCGTAGGTGGACTTTTTATGGGTTAAAACACAACAACCTGTTAATGAAGCCTGAAGAGAATAGAAGACGTTTCCTCCCTAAAATAGTTAATTAATGTAGTGATTATTTAAATGTGATTGTATAGTACAATATTTGTAATTATGAAGCTACTTTTTGTATCAATAAACACCTGAAAGCCACGCTGAAGCATTTCTTTATTAAAGATTTTATTTAAAACCTGATAGTCTGGAAAAGTTTTTTGTTCTTTTTCTTCCTTTTTTTGGGCAGAGTTGAGATTCAAACTTCACATCTGTACCCATCATGTTCCAGATGTTTACCATAAAATGAACATTAACCTTATTAACCAGCAGTTTCTAGTTTCTTTACTCTCTCAGGTCTGATGCAGTTCTTCCAGCAGCTGAAACTGAGATCTCTTCTCCTTCACATGTTGCAGGTGAGCCGTTAAAACGGCTTTACGTTCTGATTTGTTCAAAACTAATTTTCAAAATGTAATATGTTGCTTCTCAACACAATAAACTGACGGTTTGTGGTTCTCACTCCAACATATAGGGATTTAGAAATAAAACAGAATCTCAAAGGTTAGAAATTAGCTTTACTTCTTCAGAGTCAGTGAAGTGATTTAAATTTCTTTATTACATCAAAGTGTTTTAATTGTTTCATTTTGTTTTTTATGCGTCACTAAATAATTGAGATAATATTGTTTAATCATTTTAATTTGTTTGAAATCTTTGAACAGCTCAGAAGAGCAGGAGCTTGGGATGACCACTAGATGGTGCTGTTAGAGTGAAGTAATGGTAATGTGCAGCTTTAACTTGGTGAAATCAAAGAAGTCAATCATTATGCAAAACAAATCAATATAAATAAAGTTAGAAATCTCATGTTTTTAAACTAAATCATCACCCTATATGTTTTTTATCAATAAGTAAGTTTAGGCCCATTGAAAAGGAACCAGTTCAGACTTCAGTAGTTCACAACAGATGAAGAAATTTACTAAAAACAAAGTAAAAAATTATTGTAAAAATTTTAATGATTCTTGATCAGTTATCTCCAGGTTTCCTGCTGGTCTTATATAACTGTTTTCACGCACTTTGTGGTTGTTCTGGTCTTATTCTGCACAGTGGTGCTTAAAGAAGAAAAGTGAATTATGTTTGCTATTTTTTATAGATTCAGGTGATGAAATTGGAACAAATTGTTTTCGGGAGAATTTATTTATTTCTGGATTAAGTTCAGATTAAGTTTGGATTGCAACCGAACAATTTAGAAAAGTCCTTTCAAATTCTGTAAACTCAGGTAAAAACTTAAAACATATTTATCTGCAAGCAAAATGTCAAGAAATTATAAATTCCACCTGCGACACCTGGTGGTCATTTGCAGCAATTGCAGCTGCAGCTATAAGCGTTAGTTGAAAGAAAAACGAAGACTCAAACATCTCCTTTTAAAAAGATTATATATTAACCAAACCAACTTTTTAAAAAATTACTTACAGACATTATAAAATAAAACTTTTCAGCACCATTTGTTTTTTTTGTCTTCAACACAACAAAAACAAATATTTGAGGTCGTTCTCAAAGGAGAAGGACAGATTGTTTTGGTTTCATCTTTTGGCCGTTCCTCCTCGCTTTACTGCTATATTAAAAAAAACAAAAAAAAAAACAACAAAAAATAAACAAACCAAACCAGAACTCCAGTCAAAAATCACCCCATAATTTTAGAAATCACTTTTCACTCCATCATGGCTGACAAATGTTTATCCACTCCCATCACCGCCTCCCTCTCCCTCCCTGTGGTCTCATGCAGAAATTGATCGTTTTTCAGTGTTTTTTTATTGCAGGAGCTGCAGGAATGGACTCTGTAAACTTTATTGCTAGCAAGGAAACAGGAATGTGACAGAACTGGAGAGTCACCATTTAATCAATATAGTGGAAGCAACATTTAAAGGCACAGTACAGCTGATAAAAACATTATAAAAGGGATATTACAATAAGTCGCGGCCACAGATTCTTTGGTTGTACAACAGAAGTTTGTTCAGGGTGTGGACAGAAGCATCGCAGCTCCGGCTGACTGAGTTTATAACATGCAAATTAATCGCTTCAGTTGAGCCGCTTTAAAATAAATACAACTGAAACACACATCTGTCTGAAATAATAGCTCTTATTTTATTCTCAAAGCACCCTGTTTTAAATAAATACAATAAAATATTGCTATTTCTGTACAAATGTACTGTAATGCACATTTCCCTCCTAAAACGCTTTATGAAATAGAAAAAAGACTAAAAAAAATGGAGTTTTGTATAATTAGCACCTTGTCACACAGTTTAATTCAGTAAATCGTTCCTACAAATGAAAAGGGAGCGTTTACGTACAGACAGTCACTGCACATGTATGTTGAGGCCATTTTGGATTTTCTTTACAAAGGCACCAGAAATATTCATGTTCAGCACAGCTTATAAAAATGGCTTTAACTTCACTGATGGAGGCATCAGCTCTTCTTTCATGTCTGCAAGTTTGTCCAATGAACAAAAATGCTGAGTTTAAAAGCACCTTAAGACAGATTTGAATAATCATTTGAGCAGGGAATCGTGTTAGGCAATAAAAGGTAAAACCTCAGGGTGTCGATGTTTTACAGAGCGGAAAGTTCACTTTATAGAAGCTCAGGATGAAGATAATAAAGAATCAGATAAGCAAGACCCTGCAGAGATCATGTGGTGAGGCCCCTGTTTTTATCTGGTGACATCAACTCTTTGGTTCCTCCTGATGTGAAACAGGATGAGGTTACATGCAAGCAACATGATTAACATGAAGAAACAAAAACGAGTTTACGCCCAGCAGAAATAACCCAAAGTTTAGATGTGCAACAATGTTTGTTTCTGGTTCAAATCTGAGTTTTGTTTCCACTGTTTCAGCCTGAATTCAGATTTTATTCATGAGGTAAAACAAGGCACTTCAAAAATGTCAGTAACTTTTATTCAAGTTGTTGTATAACAGTAAACCTGCGAACCAAAGTAGGTGCTACTCTTCCTCTTTTTAAAGTGTTTGTTAATCATGTTGCTTTGCAGGATAAACCTGGAAATGAAGTTTGCATGTGACTCTCATTTCAGAAAGAGGTGGGGGAGGTAGAGCAGGAGATCTGGGTGGAGGAAGGAGGAAGTGGGATGGGGGAGGAGTGAGGTGGGACTGGAGACCAGGGAGCTGCAGGCCTCGTGCCGCCGGCTCCATCTTCCATCTCAGGCCGGAACCCTTCCTGTTGCTCGTAAAAATAATGTTTTATTCCAAGGAATGTTCTCTCCTGGTTTTTTCCTCCTTCTATGCCGTCACGCTCCCAGTCGTCGTTCTCCTCTTCACAAGTTTTATTTCACTTCTCTTGTGTTTTTAAGTCCGTTAGCCGCTGGGGAAATGTTTCCCGAGGTGCATAAGTGAGAGTGAGTGTGTATTTCTGTGTGGGTTTTATGTATTTAATGTCATTTACAAGTTAATTTACAAATTACTGGGCATGTATGTTGATCACATGTGCATGTTTAAGTGCGTGTGTGTGTGTGGGAGTGTTGGTGTGTGTTCTGCGTGGTATGTGTTTGTGTTTAGCCCTGGAAACAGACAGGTCCCACTTCAAAGCCAAACTGCTGGTTGCTCTCCCCAAAGTCTGTCACCTTGATGTCCAGCAGAGGGAGATGCTCCAGCTGCGGCGTGTTGATCTCCAGGACTGTCCTGTCGAAGCCTTTACGATACTGCAGGAGACACCAAGTCCAACGTTAGAGACATTTTATCAGCCTAGATGAGTTTTACTTGTTTATGTTGCATATTTGAGCTGATCCAGATAAGGAGGATAAAGGAAAATGTTGTCTGCAACTAACCATCATTTTAGTAATTGATTATTTTATTCACATAAAAACATTGCCACATTGTGCAAATCGTGCATTTAAGCACTTCATCTTACTTTATCCAATATTAAGAATACTTTAAAAGTGCAAATAAACAAACAAATAAGTACATTTTTTAGAAAAGAAAATTTTCTTGCCTAAAATGCCATAAAAGCATTCTTTTAGTGAACATTTGATCTTTTGTAGCAAAGAATGAATCTTCAGCTAAAACAGCTTTCTGCTCGACTTAATCGATCTGATCTGGTGATTAATTTTGGATGAACTGATTTATAATTGGATGCAAAGCATAGAAAAAGACGTTCTGGGAAGAAACGATCTACAGACAGAAGATTGTTTATGTGCTAAGTGTAAAACGTATGTATTTTTTGAACAGTTCTGGTTTAATTGCTGCTCTGACTTTGCGCTTCTTTCATCAAATTTCATGTTTTAGAGTTAATATTCTGTATATTCCACTTAATGATTAATCAACTACTAAATTAGTTGACAATTTCTTCAATAATCAATTTATCACGATTAATCCAATTAATCGTTTCAGCTCTTCAGATGGAGGTTAATTAAGTTGCTGAATGTTTCTGTAATTTTATAAAAAACAAACTGTTTTATCATTTTCGCCACATTACAACCAGAACCAGCACTGGACTCACAGAGCAGCCGTCCATCAACGCTTTGATGTAAGGGTTGGTCTCGTAGCTCAGCTCCTCGTCGTTGGCGCCTCTGAAGTGCAGCGCCCTCTTGTGGTTGTTCTTGGCACTTCGGTCGGCCCAGGCCACTGAGCGGTGGCAGTGGTATGTGAGGTTCTGACGGGCCTGGATGCTCAGGAGGCGCAAGAAGCCCAGCTGGACCACGCCGACAGGCGCGCCGTTGGAGTCCACATAGGAGAACTGAGCAGGTGAGGAGAGAGTAAAGAAATGTTGAAACTCAGTGGAGTCATGAAGAAAAGAAAAAGCTAAAAACTTTATGGTTTACTAACCTGACTGCCAGAGGCAAACTGACTGTACCAAGAGCCTGGAGTCTCTCTGTCCCAGGAGCTCATCTTTACCTGCAGCCAGAAACGAGAGGCAGAGCATTCATTTAATAAGTCTAGTTTGAGATTTTTATGTCACGTAACCTGGTGAACAAAAATAAGAGTTTGACAAACTTTAGTTAAAGTTTGACAAACTTTCTTGTATGTTTAAGTAAACATACAAGAACTGCTGTCAACATTAATGCTTTAATGCATGTGATTAATCTAAAATGCAGCTCGTTACACGGTTACAAATACTGATGAGGAAGTTTAAATCAGTTGCTGCGGAGATTTTTTAATTTTATTTACCTGATTACTGACATTGATTTTTTAGATAAAAAAAGTTTTTACAACGCCTCTAGACTGACCGTGTCGATGCCTTTTCTGGGGTGCAGACACGTTTCTCCACTAGTGAAATTACAGAAGACCTTGAAGGAATCTCTGGAGCAGCCCTGGTTGGGATCAATCCAGTATTCTCCTGCAGAACGAGCAGAAAATTAGAGATAAATATGTTTATTCTTTCCTTTTCATCAATAATATCCTATTAAGTGTTAAAGTTTACAGATTAAATTGACTTTATAAATTAGTCATTTAAATTTTTGAGGAACAGCTAGCATTGTTAAGCATCATCAGCATCAAACATGACTCAGATCTGCTGGAAAATGAGGCGGCAGGTAAATATTTGGACTTTGTTCAGTACCATCCTTGAGTTCTGGCTGGCTGAGGTGAAGGTCCTGGCAGGTGCGGGCCGGGCTGTCCTGCGTGCCCAGAGGGAAGCGCATCGTCTCGATCTCCTGCCGCAGTGAATTCAGAGAGCCGAAGATCTCCTCCATGCCCTCGCTGCCCATCAGGAACTCTGCGCCGGCCGTGTCCGATGCCGGCATGTCCGGGTCGAACTCGGGCAGCAGCTGACTGGCGTCAATGGAGCGTTTGGACTTGGGACTCCTCTGGATGGGAATCGGCTGAATCACGTCGCCTGGTGGACCCTGGATTAAGATTTACACTTTAATCCACAAACTGACCAGGAAACAGTCGACTTTGAAGTTTATTAAACAAAACAGGAAGTAAAACTCACAGGAGGCCCAGGAGGTCCCTGAACACCCTTTTCTCCTTTTGGACCAGATCCTCCCTGAAGGTTGCCAGAATCAGAATTATTCGCTATGAATTCACATTTATTTATTAAAGTTATTTTTAAAATATTTTTAACTTACTGTTGCACCCTTTGCTCCTTTGACACCTTGGGGTCCCTGAAAATGGCAAAATCTTAATTTTTATTAAAAGTGACACACAATCAAAATGAGGATGTCGCCGTGTTAAAACTCACAGGAAGACCAGGAGGACCTGCTGGGCCGATGGGTCCGGCGCCTCCTGCCATACCCTGTCATTAAACAGGACAGGCTAAAATTATTAAAGGTTTTTAATATTTTCATTATGTGTAGATATTAAACCTACCGGTTCTCCTTTGGGTCCAGAGGATCCCTGCGGTCCAGGCAGACCTCGGTCTCCCTTCTCTCCCTGCTCGCCTGGAGGTCCAATCAGACCAATCAGACCCTGGTGGCCCTTCTCTCCCTTCGCTCCGGGTTCTCCACGCAGACCAGGCAGACCCGGAGGTCCCTGCAGGAGGAAACAATGGAAAGAAAGGATGAAGGATGACAAAATGAAGAAACAATGGAAGATTGGAGACGACACCAGAGAACGCGCCGTACAGCTAAAGAAAGCAAAAAATGGAAGGATATTAAAAGCGGCATTTCCATTGTGCAAATTGGAATTACGAAAAAAAAAAAGTGCTTATTGGAAACAGAGCAGTTTTAAAGAAAATTATAGAAAGTTTTTGTGATAGACTACAGTGGTTGTTCAGAAGTATGGAAATGTGTGTTTAGAAAACTGCAAAGAAAACACTTCGTATCACACAAGTCATGTGATCAACAACCACTGGCAGAAAAGAGTCAACAAGAAGTGGTTTTAGTTTCTTATTGCAACACAATTGCAATATTATGTTTTTCTGACGTTAGCGCAACATCGACAAAGTTTTGCACACATTTGTTGTCCTACCATGGGTCCAGGCGGTCCTTTCTGTCCAGCAGCTCCTGGAGCTCCTTGCTCTCCCTGAAACACAAACACATTCAGCGATGGACCCAAATACGGCACTAAAATGTTGCATCATTGCTGCATTTCCAGATATAAAAAAATAGAAATAAAAACCAACTGACCACTGATCCTGGCAGTCCTCTCAGACCTTCTGTTCCTGGTTTTCCTGGCTGACCCTGAGGACCAACAGGTCCAGTTTTTCCAGGAGGTCCAACGGCACCAGGATCTCCCTGTGAACAATCACAATTATTATTAACATTTTGCTGAGTTACTCCATAACTAGATAGGTTAGATTCTTTAAAAATGTGACCTAGAGTGTAGATTATTGCATGACTGACATCAGAGAAATGTAAACATACATTAAGATAAAAATATAAAAGTGTGAAAGTAGAGCTGTTTATGTTATTACAATGTGAATCATTGTTCTTGGAGAGTCTTGATTTAGAAGAATATTTTAAGTGTTTCTATCTTTAAGCTTTTTTTCACATGAGGTTGTTGGTCATTACCACTTTTACAAAGATGTGACATTTTGATATTTATGCCAACTGTAGTGGAATCGGTTAACAAAGACTTTTTTATAAAAATCATGTGATTATCATCATTATCAATGATCTGGCACAAGGCCTTTTATACCCCTTGTTTCTCCAGATTTGTTTGGTTAGAAGTAAAATATAATTTAATAATAAAGTTCATTATTTGTCTGGTGTGATGAGGAACAGAAACATAAATCAAAGTCTGAATTGTCCAAAGTGCCTCTTATTTATTTTTTTCCCTAGTAGAACCAAATATTTATGGATTATCTAGAATTGTAAATGTTTGTTCTCGTAAAGTCAAACAGTTATCAGATATAAACTGAGACGTCTGAAAAACCGACTCACTTTGGTTCCTTTCTCTCCTTGTCGTCCTTCTGCTCCTCTTGTTCCAGCAGGACCCTGACAGGTAAAACACAAACAAATAAAACAAAATGTTTCATGTTTTAACATTAAGAGATTTTTCTATAAACTCTTCATCAAATGCAGAGAAGAGATAAACTTTAGCTGCTTCTCTGCAGCTCTTACAGATCAGCTCGTCAGCAGCAGTGAACCGTAAAACGTTGAAGGAGTTCTTACCCTCTTTCCTGGTGGACCAGGAGGTCCATTCTCTCCAGGAGGTCCCGGGGAGCCCTGTGACATAGGGAGACAAAGTGATAACATTCAAGAGACGAAAAGATTAAAATGTTTCATCCTAAAATCTGAATGTTTTATATGTTTACTGACCGATTCTCCCTGTTCACCGTCCTCTCCTCTCTCACCTTTGGCCCCATCTTGACCCTGAAAACAACGTCAGAAATAGATTTTATGCTTTTTTAGGAAAACATTAAAGCCGGTATAGAGCAGTAGATCTGAAAGAAAAAGAAAACAAAAGATGCATTAAGAACCGTAAAAGACACTCACTCTGGGTCCGACCTCACCAGGGGGGCCGGGGTCGCCAGGGAAACCAACAGGACCCTGAAATTGGTTGGAAAAACAAACGAAGGTTTAAGATTAAAATGTTTTAATTCATTCACCTGGGTGTGTGTGTCTCATTGTGTCTTACAGGGTTTCCTTTGGGTCCGTCGTCTCCGGGTCGTCCTCTTCCTCCTGCAGGTCCAGCAGTTCCAGGTTGTCCAGCTTCTCCCTTCTCTCCACGTTCTCCACGAGGTCCCTGTCAACGACAACACGGCTCTTCATTAACATGCAGACACGGCTGACCAATCAGAGACGACAGTGACTGCTGATTAGCACACCAAGGGCCTGATCTTAATTATGTACTTTCCAGGCACAAGCAAGTAATTATGCTTCCCTTAGTTCTTATAAAAATGCTAAATTTGACTTTATAATTTAACATTTTGAAATTGAGCTTCTGTCTCTTTAAAACTCCTTTTCTTTCTGAAACTCTGCCTTCAGAAACTCATCATGGCCTCACTCCTCTATTAAACCTTTAACAACATTTTTTTATCAGTGTTGCACTGAGAAGCAGCTCCTATAATGAGCTCAGTAGAGGTGTAATCCACCAGGTGTTTGCTAACTGCTGCTGGCTAGTCTGAAGGAGCTGAGGGCAGAGCTGCGGAGGAGGGCTCCTCTGTGAGGCAGAAGCTCTGAAGCTTGGAAACTGCAGCTCCAAGGAGGAGCTGCACCTTGAAGGCGGGGCTAGGTCCACCCAGGTGTTTTGCAGAGCCAAATGGTTGCCATGGAGATTAAAGGAATTCTCAAACATGCAAGTGACTGCAGACATTTTTGCGTCACTATTTATCTATACTAAACATAGACACAAAAACATCTAATTCTGGTTTAATAAATCACATTGCAGTCAACACTGAAAATCCTCATCCAAGTTTTTTCAAATGTCAAATTATCAACATATGTTCTGCTCGTTTTGCTGATGCAATCCTGGTTGCACCTGCTTTGTATGTCAGCGTTGTGTGTCCTATCAACTTTTAAAATTTCTAGTTGGACGCAGGTTCTCACCTTCTTTCCAGGCTCTCCTCCAACACCAGGCGGTCCAGCTTCACCAGGTTCTCCCTGTGGAGAAAATATAGAACATTTTAAACCTGTCCCTTTATTAAAATTATTATTTTTTCCCAAAAACACTGCACCTTCTCTCCAAGAGGTCCAGGATTGCCCAAACCACCAGGAGGACCTTGAGGACCCTGAGACACAAAGAAAAATGTATTTAATTAGACAAAGGTAATCTTATAAAGATACATTTACATCATAATAACTGTCATGTTTGACTAGTAATAGAAGAAACTAAAATAAAATGTTTTACTCAACAAACTGACAGTAAATCACTATATGAACATTTACTTTATGAAATGAACTTAATTTTTTTTTTTAGAAATCTCCAGCAGCCTGAGCTGTTTGATAATATCAAAGCGAAAGCTGGCACTAAATCCAAAGCTGTGTTTGTTCTTTTATTTGTTTTAGTTTAGTTTTAAACAAATTGTACGTTTTTAGCAGTGCAACACAAAGAAAAGCTCTGAAGACTCACGTCGGCTCCGTTGGGACCAGCAGGGCCGCGAGGTCCAGGAGGTCCTGGTGGCCCCTGGAAACAGGAAGAGGCTTTTGCTTTTAATTTTGAGTATGATTTTATTTTAAAGAAGAAATCACATCACCTGTTTTTACAGTAACTAAGATTCTGTGGAGCTCACCATAGGTCCAACATCGCCTGTTTCTCCCTTCTCACCAGGTGGCCCAGGAAGTCCCTGCAGAACAGAACATAATGTTAAATAAAAACTCTTCAGCTACGAAGCTCAATGGAAACAGACTTCATTAACAAGGAAGTGCAGCTTGGATTGATTTTAAAAATATGTTGAATTCTGGGATAAGGAGCCGAGAAAATCAAACTGTTAACTTTGTTTCTACCTGCAGTCCGATTGGTCCTGGAGCCCCGGGGAATCCTCGAGTCCCATCATCACCTTTAGCGCCAAACGGCCCCTGCTGGCCCCTGGGTCCCAGTTCTCCATCTGCACCCTGCAGCACAGATAAAGATGTGGAGATAAGAATACATTTATGTTGATGAACTCAACCAACAGTCAGAATTAACATGTTTAAAGAATCTGGAATAAAAAAATCAAACTTTGAACTCACAGCAGGACCAGGCTGACCGACAGGACCCATTGGGCCAGGTGGACCAGGAGGACCCTGAAGAACAACATGTAAAAATGAAACAAAGAGCGACAAGATTCCTTTGAAACATTTCACTCTGATCATTACCACTAAAATGAAATGTGAAAGTTTTATCAAAGTTACTCACATGCTCTCCTTTTGCTCCCTTGCCGCCTTTCTGACCATGTTCTCCAACCTCACCCTGAAACAAAACCACATTATTTTATTTAATTATAGGAAACATTTGACTCACACCTTTGCAATTTGGCTTATTTTCTGTTTCAAGAGTTTTATTTACAATTCTGTTTAAACTCATTTCTTTAGAACATGTAGGTTTCTCTTATAATCCAGATTAGCATGTCTAAAGAATTAGTTAACTATTGTCACTCTGTATAAAGCCTGACATAAATTTAATCATCAGCTACCAGTATAAACCAGTCCCAGAACTTAGTAAGCATGTGTAGGAATGCCAATCTTAAATAAAATGAATTTTGAGTTTCGGACCTTATCACCATCCTCTCCAGGTACTCCAGGTGATCCAGCCGGGCCTGGCAGGCCCACCGGTCCTTGGACTCCGTCTCGACCCGCAGGGCCAATAGGTCCTTTTTCTCCCTTAACAGAAGTTAGGATAAAAAAACAATAAGTTTGGGTCAGTTTTTCTGCAGCTGCACAATGTTTTAGGAATTAGATTAGCTATTATTCCCACTGTCAACTGCAGATACAAAAAAACGTCTAGAAGACTCACTGGGACTCCTTTCTCTCCAGCTGGTCCAGGAGGCCCCTGAGGACCGGGTCGGCCCGGAGGCCCCACAGGTCCGGCAGTTCCAGCTGGGCCCCTCTCACCAGGAGAACCCTAAAAAAATACAAGAAAACAGATTAAATCACAGTAAATGTTCCTTAAATGAATGCTGCAATGTTAAAATGCGTTGCAAAATTCCAACGCTAAAAAGGTCTTAAGCTAAAATTAGGCTTGATCTATATTATTAGTTGAAAAACTTAAATATAAAATATTAGATAATATTTTTTTAAATATTAATCTAAACTTCTGAGAAGGTTAAAAACATACAGCAGGTCCAGGAGGTCCAGCAGGTCCTTCTCCTCCTTTCAGTCCTCCACCACCCTGGAAGCAAACATCAGGAGGAAGAAATCAGTTTTTAACTAAACACTTTCTGTAAAAAGGAAATCTCATATCTGGTAATCAAATTATGTTAATAAGAATAGATCCTTTCAATACCAACTTTGGCTCAGATGCAACTTTGCATTTTCTCACTAAGTGAACCCTGAAAACAGCACCAGTCTCCTTCTCTTCACTTACAGCTAAACCTCAACACTTAACTTTGTACGACTTGCTATAAATTAGCTGTTAAAACAATTTTATCTGTATTGCAACTTTAAAAACTATCAATGCATCTCCTCAGGTATCATGAGTTGAAATGTAAAATCCTCACAAGAATCCATTTAGTTCATTGAGATTTCAATATTACAATTTATACATTTATACAGTAGCTGTATACATTTAGATATTGACTGTGAGTAGATATACAGAACTGTGTAGCTTTAAACGGAATAATAAATACTTTTGTAAAAATGAGAAACAATAACGTCCTGTGTGTTCACATTGGGATATGTTGCATATCCACTATGTCTAATTTAATTTAAAATGAGAATTGAGATTCAGAAACAGCTCAGGCTCAACAAAAAGACACAAAAAGACCCTGAAACCACAAACTGATTTGGAAAACAGGCAGCAGGTGGGTTTGAGTGGCGTATGTTTTGTTGTCTGCATGTGCCTGGATATGGAGACTGTGCCCCACTTCTTGTTTTACTAGTGGTACATTTCATACACATCTCGTTAGATACTTGATGGTTTTTTATTAAATTTGGCAACACCTGCTCTCTGGGATATCAGTATTTCTACTGATTATACTCACAGGGGTTCCAGGAAGTCCTCTCTCTCCGGGGAAACCTCTCAGACCTGGGGGCCCGTCTTTTCCAGGACCTCCTGGAGGCCCGGGGTCACCCTTAGTGCCCTCTTTTCCTGATTGACCGGGAAGCCCCTGCTCTCCAGGTGGACCAGGGGGGCCAGGATGGCCCCGCTCACCCATAGGGCCAGTTTCTCCTGATGGACCCTAAAAGATGGAGGTGGAAAGAACAAAAGGAGAAAAGTATTAAAGAAAAAAGGCATAGTAACAAAACTGTGGTAAAAATTAAACAAGATTAAATCTCAGCTCACCTGAGGTCCAACAACTCCAGGAGGCCCAGGTGGGCCCATTTTACCTTGGAAACCCTGCAGAACAGAAACTGAATGAACAGATAATCCAGGACTGTGCTGCTAATTTAGATTCCAATGAAATAGGATCTCTATACAATGTTTGTTAAGACACACAATTAAGATTAACTGAAGCAAACTCAACACTATTGGTTTTATCCAATACATCAAAAACGATTTAATTCAAATTGTTTAGAAAGAATAAAATCATTGCAAAAGATACAACAACTGCAAATAAACTGAGAACTTTAGTGTGTTTTGCTCTTATTTGTGTTCAAATACACAGAGTTTACAACAGTCAGAAGATCCTCAGATGTCATCTGGAAATGTTTTATGACAAATATATAAAACTAAAATATAAAACTTACAACTTCTCCTCTCTGTCCAGGATGCCCAGGCAGTCCATCTTTTCCTGGTGGTCCCTGTAAAATTATTATTAATAATAAGTAATGAAATAATGAATTTCAATATAAGCTGTACAATTATATAATTAAACATTTTCTTACAGGAGGTCCTTTGGGCCCGGGGAAGCCGTTGGCTCCCTGAGGTCCAGGCAAGCCCTGGTGGGAACACAGAATATGATAATTGTTAAGAAGAGATGTGATGAGAGTGGCTGAATGTCTGATACATGTTTGTGTTGGCAGATATACGAGTTAACAATCAGAGGATGGTTTTCTGTAGTGAATAGAAATCATATTTAGCACTCACCCTCTCTCCAGGAGGACCAGGAGGGCCGTCGCTTCCAGATGTTCCCTAATTAAAACACAGATAATTAAACAAATACACCCCAGATAACAGAATGTTTTTATTTTTTATCATTGTTAGAATGGTTTACAGCACAACTCTAAATAAATAACATTAACTAAATGCTATGGTTTGGGCTAGATACTTTTTTGCAAAATAAAAAATAATATTAATAAACAGAATAGAATCTAATTAAATAAAGCTGAAGAGTTTAGATGAAATCATTGTTTAGACAAACCTTTGCTCCTGGTTTCCCAGTTGCTCCCCTCGGCCCTCTCTGGCCTCTTGGGCCCTGAATGGGATAAACACGAATTGTTAAACAAGTTTCAATTAAAAAACAAAGAAAAAACAAAAACAATTCTAATTATAAAAGAATAATATAATTAAAAATGATAAAATGATACACCAGATATTCTGGTTTAAATAAATAATAGTCATACATGATATTCATATTGCTACATGAATAATAGTGGACACCCTACAGAGACATATTTTCTTTGCTGCCCCCTGGAGGTTAAACGTTAAACTGCGGCACCATCTTTAAGTGATGCTTTAAGAGATCAAACGTAAAACAGTTAAAAAGTTGCTGTTTTGTCCCTATTTCAGTTAAAGTTTTGCATCCTTTGCTGACAAAATGATAGACCTATGCAGCTTTTAAAAACTTGATTAATTTATAAATCAAAATTACCGTTGGTCCTCTTTGTCCTCTTGGTCCTTGTTTTCCAGAAACTCCCTGATTTAACAAACAAAACAGTTTAATTATATACTTAAAGTGCATGTAACACAATTTGCAGAGCAAAAAAGGAATTTGTACAGTTTAATTACATATAGAATCACAATATTACTTTAGCTGCAAATAACGTCTGATATTGTCTGATATTAAATCCAAATCTTTCACAGGACTAAAAGCTTACCCTTGTTCCCTTCTCTCCATTTGATCCTGGGAATCCAGGGAATCCAAGAGATCCCTAATAAAATAAAAAAAAAACCAAATATTGGAAATTATTTGAAAAAATACATATGTATATTTTTAAGCTGTACTTTTTTTTTTTTTTTTTTTAACCTTGATTCCTTGTCTTCCAGGATATCCAGGAAGTCCAGGTACACCAAGTTTACCCTAAAGTGGAAAAAATACTCACAGTAATTACATACGTAATACATTGATCCATCAATTTTCTATAGTTCTATAGTTACATCTGTTAAAATGATTTAACAAAGGCGTAATGGTTAATAATGTACATGAATGTAACCTTAAGTTACAGGTATGTCTCACTGAGATTAAAAATCTCCTTTTAAAGAGACCTGGACAAAATTACAAAAAAAATTAAGACAGAATTATATCCATGAGAAGTAATGGGTAACAACATATCCACATAATGTTTTTCTCATTTAAATACAATAAAAGAAACAAATTGTCTTGACTAATGTGACACGACCACAGGAGGGTAGAAAAACATCATTGTGTGTCTTTATTTATTTTCCCATAAAAAAAAACAAACATACAGTTTAGTCCAAAATTATTCTGACCTGGAAGGTTTAGACTTAAGACTATTTTATTTAAATTCCTCAAAAAATTGTAAAAATTGTAAAAGGAGTATACATTTTTTTTGGGGGAAAAAAATCTACTTTTATTTACATTTTATTTAAAAAATGGCCTTCTCAATGACCAACTGATAATTCTTCGTGATCAAATCCTTCTTACAATTGTTGACCAGAAAAAATTTGAACTCTAACTGGGTTGCATCAATTCATCAATATTATTTACACTGAGAATAAAACTGTTGGTAAAATTAAAGGGTAACTTTAAACTCAGCGTGTTAATAACGCAAACAAAATAGCATGGTACATTTAAAAAAGTAATTCTTCAGCATATTTTTTCTCTTTAGCCGGAAGTGAACAAAGGATTTTTAAAATTTGTGAAAATAATTAAATTTTATTATGTTTTATAACTTCAAAAAGTTTATAGTTAAGAACAGATTGGAGAGTTGGTTTGATGGATGCCACTGTAAACAGATACAAAATTAAAGATGAATTAAAGATTCATACCTTCTCCCCAGCAAGGCCAATCGGTCCAAGCTCACCAAGGGGTCCAACACGACCCTTCGGCCCCTCAGGACCGTCCTCTCCTCTAGGTCCAGGTACTCCAATCTCACCCTACCAACAGGATACAAAACAACGCCTTCGGTATATATAAAGAAAGCAACAATAAACCAGAAAACTGATCAGTACAATGAAGACGTTAAATAGTTAATTTATTAAAGATTAATCCAGCCATCTATAATGTATAATCAATTTTACCCTCTCTCCCTTGACGCCAAAATCTCCCTTAATTCCTGGGAATCCGTCTTCACCCTGAGGACAAAAACACATGAAAATATAGCACAAGTCTTTGTTTTTTATTACTGTTAGTCATCTATGGATTAATATGTTATAATGTTTCTGTGATATGCTACTGTTGGTGGCATTTAACCATTAATTAAGGACGTACCTTTTCTCCTTTGTGACCCTTTAGACCCCGGATTCCTTGAGCTCCCTGCAACCAAAGGATCACTTTATCAGTGGACTGATATAGAAGATAACAGCTGTGAAATAAAATCCTTTGCATTGACTCAGTTTATTTTACATTGCATTGCAAAAGATTTCCCAAAGTGAATTCAATTAAAACTTAGCAGAGGTTCAGTAAAAACAATAACATTTTAAAGAAGTTTTGGTAAATTATGAATAAAATGCACTGACCTTAATGCCACGAGGTCCAGGGTAACCAATAGCTCCCTGAGGACCGTTGGGACCCTGAAGACAACGAGTTGAAAGCATATTAAACAAATTAAGGCAAACATATTTGTTATTTTCAATACACTCTTTCTGTAACTCTATGAATGTTAAAATGTGTTTTATATATTCAGAACTCTGGTGGATGGAGTCAGAGAAACTGAAGGGCTGTGATACCAACCTGATTTCCTTTAGTGCCAGACGGCCCCTCCTTTCCTGGGTGACCCTGAGAATAAATAAAATACAGGCTCAGCCTTAGTGTTGACTATATTTATTTAATCTAAAATGAAAATTATTAATCAAAACGAACTTACAGGAGGGCCATCAGCTCCTGGCATTCCAGGCAAACCTGGTTTTCCAGTGGGACCCTAGAGAGAAAATAAAGGTAGTAAAAATCAAAGATTGTAAGTAAAAGCCATTAATCTTTTTAATAGACACCTTATCCCTTTCAGGTTGAAGGTAGGGTGGCACCAATTGCCTGCAGCCAATAGGTGAGGACTCAGGAAAGGTCGCATTTCAAAAGTATTTCATCCAATAGTTACATTTTAATAAAATCTAGAGCCCAATTAGATGAAGAGATTATAAAACATGGAAGGATTATTCTCAGTTCTTTTGAAATGTATTTGAACCAAGTAGTTACATCTGGAGAATGACGGTTTTATGATGCTATGCATCCATTTTCTATACTAAAATAACACAGAAATTATGACACATCTGGTTGAAGATGTGTCATAATTCTAAATAGATTAAAAAAACTGTGGTGCTTCTGGCTTCTTACTTTCTCTCCTGGTGGTCCGATCGCCCCCTGAGGTCCTGGCATTCCCTGCAAAGAAAAACAGTTAATTTTGCTGAAAATTATAAAATATACTGTAGATGTACACTCCAAGAATATGTATAGATAAAACAAATCTAGAACTTATACTACTGACATGCAGACATGAAGAATTCAGCATCTAAGTGGCAAAAACCTGATCAAGTTTGTTGCAAAACTGTGAAACATGATTGATAACTGGTGATATAAAAACAACAATTACATGTTTCTTCTTTGTAAAAAAAAATAAAGCATTCAGATTGGATTAAGTTTCTGTGTTTCTGTGAACATCAATATTGCCAAACATTGTCACCGAAGACAGACGTCCATCATGTCTTAGGCTCACCGTTGTGCCATATTCTTTCCATTTCAGATAATAAATTGAACAGAGATCTAAGTTCATTGCTGTCTTATCAAATCATCTTGCTTTAGACTTTCCCAGAGGTTCCTCCCTGACTTCTCTCATGTGCCTCCTGGTCTTCATGATGCTGGTTGAACAAAAATGTTTTCCAACAAGAGGATCAGCATTTTTATTGACATTAAATTAAACACAGCTGGACTCTATTTGCTAATATAGTATTTTTTAGTGAAGGGTTAAAAATTCCTATGCATGCAGCACTTTTCAAACATTTATGTGGAAAAGAATGGAAAAACCATCTCCCATTTCCTTACTTTTTTTTCTCTGTCACAAAAATTTTACAAAAATATGTTAACGTTTGTGGTTGTTACATTGCAGAAAGGGAAAAGTTTAAGTGTTTCTGTATTCAGACCAGCCAGATAAAGGTCTTGGTGAGATCTGTTATGTAACATAATCTTTGCCCTTTAGCCTTGACTGACTCTTGTGTTTTTAGGTAACCCTAAAAGTAATATTAAAGAAACATATCACTAATATATTTTCATAAACATAAAACAATGTGGCGTTCTCACATATTTTGAAATGAAGGAATTAAAATTTATGGAGATGCAGCTTTAACGCTTGTCAGGCTGGAGGATAAAAACTTCAGCACATAAATGTTTCAGGTAGTCGACACACAGAGACAGCTGATGGTTTCTCACCTGAGTTCCTGGAGTTCCCTGCTGACCAGGAGGTCCTGGTTCACCTTGGGGACCCTTAATGATAGAAAGAGAGGATGAACCATGACTGAGAGACACATAATGAAGAAGAAAGATTGATAATTTAGTTTAGATAGTTTTTTTTCTTGTGCAACAACCAGAGGACTCAAAAATGCATACGCAGATTACAAGAAAATATTGTTAATTAAACCATTACTGACCAAGTTTCCTTTGGGACCATGGGGTCCATCATTTCCTCTCACACCCTAAAAAGAGATGAAACAAATATCATTAATCATGGAAACCAACTGAACATAATTAGCAAATAAAGCTAAATAGCTGGCATAACTCTTATGTTGTGTTAAGGTAATAATAAAAATCAAATCTCAAACTCTAAGTATCATCTGAAGAAACAATCAAGTGGGACTCTAACTGGTAGTTGTGACTCTCCCATAACTACCAGAAATTACACTGATAAACATATTGAGGATTCATTTTGTAATTTTGTTCCTAAGGATCTGAGGTTGTTGTGGTCAGACATTAATAACTTAATGCTGTTAAAATAAGACAGATTACTGTAGTTTAAACTGATTTTACTCACAGGAGGTCCAGGGATTCCTGGAGGACCTTTAGGGCCAAGCAAACCACGAGGTCCCTACAGAAAGACGAAGAACAACCAATAAGAATCCATCACTAACGTCTAAAGACTTTCATGCTATAATAACAAGTTTAATGTAAAATCAACCTAAAACACTATGAGTATTTTTGTGAGAAACTGGATAATTTCTCAGCTAAATAAATATATATATTTACATGCACAACACAAAAACTCAAAATATAGAGACATTAAATCTCCTTGGTTGTCATGGAAACACTCACGGGTTCACCTGGAAGACCCCTAGGTCCGACGTCTCCATCGTCTCCCTACAAAAACAGACACAACATGTCAGTGAGTAGATAATTAACAGATGTAAAGCAACAATATGTAAAAAAAAAAACCTTTCTAATAAACTTTATGTTTTTCATTTATTACACACCCTCTCTCCATCCTCTCCAGGAGATCCTTGCAGTCCCATTGGACCTGGGTCACCCTAAACAGAAGATATTTCAGATGAAGACTTTGGATATTCGACAGGTGTTTACAAGATTATAAGCAATAAAAGCTCCAAATAAAACAGTTGTTATTGCGCAGTAGCCAGCCCCACCTGAACCCCACAACTCTAATGGGCCGACTACTGACCAGCTCTCCATCTAACGGGTCGGAAAATCTCTAAACCTCCAAGTGTTACCCTAAATTAAGTTCAGTAGATATAATCTAATCAAGCTGGTGTTGAGAGAGACTCGTCTAGCCTCTGACTACCCTCATCCAAAAGTCATGACCTTTCAGATCGGAATCTTATATTAATGTTAAAATAATGGCAAAAATGTTTATTATTACTTATGTTTAACTTACTCTGTGTCCTTTATCACCAGGTAAACCAGGAAGGCCATCAAAACCACGATCACCCTGAAACAAAAACAAACATTTTTAGGAAACTTATATTATTTCAAAACATTGATAAGAAACATCCAGACAGCTGATACTGTTCTGTTAATTTTGGGAGTTCTGGTAAATCGTGTTAAATTTGATGATGCTAATTATTCCAAATTAATGAAGAATACTTTACCTTGGTTCCAGGCTCTCCTGGCATTCCCCTGGCACCATCAGCGCCAGCACGACCCTGTTAACAGGATATGGAAAACACTGTTTTATAACATCCATCTGTAGCTTTGGAGGGTGATACTTGGACAAACACAAATGAAATAGAGTCAAATGAAGAGGTCCTGTACTGAGTCTTTCATAAAACTATCCTGGACTTCCAAAAGTACTGAAACTTTTGCAAAGAACTTAAATTTTTATGGACAAAATATTTCAAAGAGCTTAAAAAAACAATTATTTTACTCACTCTTCTTCCAGATTTTCCTGGAGGACCCATCAAACCCTGGGGACCTCTAGGGCCCTAAACAAAAAATGTCAGTGATGTATAACATCCATGTATGCTGAACTCACCGATCGGGTGAAATGAGTGATTTACCTGAGAACCAGGGTCTCCGCTCTCTCCTTTCAAACCTGGACTACCTGGATTTCCCTGAGGAAACACAAGATCATCATAGCAAACTTTTTGTAATTCCTCAGGGATTAATGATGCCACAGTTAAACTCAAATAATAACAGCAATTTAATGAACAAAGAGGCTTATGAAAGAACAGCCATAAAATGAACAGAGGTGTAGCTGGTTGCTGTTAACCCACCAGGGGTCCTGGGCGTCCTGTGAATCCCATCGGTCCAGGCGGTCCCTTCAGAGCCATCTACAGAAAGCAAAAAAAATAACATCTTAACCTCAAAAATGATAGGGACGTAAGACTATTTATTATGATTTTGTTTAAGTAAAAGAAATTGTCTTTCTGCAACAAGTTTAAATTTTTACAGCACTGATATTTGATTTTGTCAAATAACGTTGAATTTCTTATTTACTACCCCTTATGTATTAGTTTCTTTTTAAAATACTTAGCTGTCTTTCCATTTCCTAATTTAATTTGTTGGTGCATTTGACTAACTTAAATCAAAACCATCTCATGCCAACCAATAAGAAAGAACATAGTGATATCAATGACACAGGCTACAATGGGTCTAAATGGATAACTGCAAATCATCACTAATTATTTAAAAAACTGCTTGCATTGTGTAAAAATTAAATGAGAATCAGAACTAACCCTGGCCTGAGACAAGATGGCCGCTGCCTGGGCTTCCTGTGCAGAGACAACGGGACCCTTATCTCCTCCACTCTGTCCAAAGCGGAACTGCAATAAGAAAATAAAAAGTTAGTTTAAAACTGAAAGTCAGATCTGTTGGCTGAATCACCGACAGTAACTACATAATTATAACACAAAACAAAACTGGCAGTTAATGTTAACTTTAACAAAGAGCAGAAACATTCCCAACAGTGAGAAAGTGAAAAAATAAATACAGAATAAGGTTTAAGGTTTATATTTAATTAGTTGTTGTGATATGGGGAAAAAAAACAGCCATGACCTTCGATAAAGTAGGCTAAACATGCTAAAAATACAAAATTACAGCTACAGCAATATTAGAAATAGAAATCATGCCTAAAGTATTAATAAGTAAAGATATTTTACAGGCAGCATGACTGAGGTTCCAGGAGGTCCAGGAACTCCATTGGCACCAGGCAGACCCGCCCTACCAGGAGGACCCTGCAGAACAAAAATAATTTAATTAAGATGATAGGGAAGAAACACTAAAACTATTTCCTCACTTATTAATCACGATTCTGCACCAGTAAAAACAATCTCACCCTCTCACCAGGGTCACCCACTGAGCCAGGAGGTCCAGAAGGACCAGAAGGTCCAGGAAGCCCCTGAAAAGCAGAGACAAAAACACTTTAATAAACTAAGTAGAGTAAATGCATACCTACATTTCCCAATCAAGAAATATAATAATGTGATCTAAACAATTCAACAACCAAAAAAAAAGCAGACAATGTACTACTTACAGCAGGTCCTTCAGGCCCTGGAGGACCTTCAATCAGCATTCCCTGCAAAAATACCAACAGTTCAATGAAAAACACTGACAGCAGGTCAATAAAAGACCGAAGACAAACTCCACTGAAGTTTATTTCACACTTCAGGTTGCAACAAAACACACTATAAACCATCTTTACAGTGTAACACTTTTGTGTAACGTTTTTTTCTTTCATTTATCCATACTTTTACCCCTGCCATGGCACTGCGGCCCCTAGGGGGCGCACCCCACACTTTGGGAATCACTGCTTTAATATGAAGATGCCCTATTGGCTCAATTAAAATCCTCCAGATATTGTAAATTAGCTGTTATCATTCTTAACGCAGCACTGTGCAAACACAAAACACAATAATTACTCACAGGCTCCAAAACAGCTGGTTCTCCCTTTTCTCCTTTCTGGCCGCTGATGCCAGTCTGAGGAAAACACACAGGTATCCAGGAACATAAGAGAATCATTATGGAGTTACTTCCACATATAAACAACAACAAAAATAAAAATCAACACTAATATCCAACAATTTCCCACATCATTTTAAAGCATTGAAATAAATGGAATACAATGAAAATGATTTTTGCTTGTGTGAAGTTTTTAAGATTTTCTTTGATTACCGATATGGATCTCCATAGTCTTGGTCCATAACTATCATAAATTTTAATAATAATAAAAAAAGAAGCTTACCACCACTAAAGAAAAGCCATACACTGAAAACAAATGACCTTTCAGATGATAATTTTCAGTGTATGTGATGCTTCAGGTTACTGATGATGTTTAACAGCCTCTACATCAGTACTGGCCACAGCATTGTTTTAACTGCTTACTTTAACTTTAAAAAATAAAAGCATTTTCAACCAACAGTGTAACTTCAAGGTCTTGAATTGCATTCAACATATTTCTCTTTGGTTGACTGAGTTTTGGCTGGAAATCTTTGAAATATTTTAAATAACTTTTTTCTAATTTAGTGACATCACTTAGTTTTTTCACTGAAAGAAGACTTTAACCGCACGTTTGAATTACCAACAGTGGATAAGAAATTTATCTGGACTGTGTTGATTTGGGTTAAATTAAAAAAGACACTTAGCAAACTCAAACAAGTTATTGAGAAGACATTGAATACAATTCATGAAAGACCAGAACTTCCTGATTGGTTAAAACAATTTTTTGCTTCAAAAGCAAAAATACTCACGCCTCCCTCATCGGTCACAGCGGACAAGGCGGGCCCAATGTAGCCATCAGCCTCTCTAGTCTCTGGTACTGGGTCACTGTAGTCTTTGTAGGAATAATCATATTCCTTCATGCCCACGTCTCCAGTCACATACTCCTCAGTGAAGACTTCTTCTCCCACACCGCCTGTCTTTGTGGCATCTAACTCCTCTCCTTCCAGGGCTGGTTCTACCTGAGGCTGTGAAGCGTTTTTACAGCCCCAAAAGGATGGATGGAAAAACAGGAAAGAAGGAACCAAGAGAAAATAAAGGTACAAGAAAGGGAAGGGAAAGTAGTGAGGTGGGAGATGTGTAGAATGGAAAAAATAAGTGTAGCAGAAAAAAAAAGGTAGAAATAAGGAGGTGTACCAGAAAACGGAACAGTTTAAATATAACTTACCTTGTGCAACTGTTATAAGTTTGAGTTAAAATAAAACAATGTGGCATTTCCTAGAAACTTAATTAGTCCTTGAATCAGTCTGCTTTTTTTAGTAAATGAAGGACATTTATTCTGCCACTCTTAATCTTCTGTTTAAGTTTTCTCAGTGGGTTTTCTCATTACCAGGTTGTGTTTGATGATTTGTAGATAAATTATTTTTGTAAGTGATTGGTGCAGACAGAAAGACAATCTGTGCTGCAGACCTTCATTTTTGTCTTTCTGAACACAAACTGATAATGACAAACTTTGCGAAAACAAGCTTCTGCTACGTGCTTCTCTATGCAAAGCAAAAATGTTCCATGTGTACTTACCAGCTCTGTTACAAGGGTTTTTAATCCAGTGGGAATACAGAAATATTTGCTTGTAACTCATACAAATGAAAACACCTATGAAAGGCTCTCTAGTGTTTTAAACAGCATTCCTTACCATACCAAAGGTTTCTTCAAAGTTGCAACAGATTTCAGCACAAAAGTTGGATAAACAAAGTCAATAAAATCATATAACACAAATAAGCAAAAAAAATAACTGATTTTCTACCGGAATGCATGAGAACTAAAAAACCCACTCGTTTTCAATTTCTGACAAAATACACAAATGCGCCATTAAAGATCCCTCAGTGGCGACTGTACTCCAGCCAAGTTAGCCTTTTCTTTCAGATAGGAATGCATTTTATCCATCTCCTTGTGTCACTATGGTAAAACCACATATCAAACATTCTTATGTGGAGCTTTTTTTCACAAGATTGTTGTTCTTATTTCAGGATGACTTAGATATTAAAGTATGTATCTTGACATGAGAACAGCATAATAATCTTGCTGTTAAGGAGAAAGAGAGCCACATAAACATGTTTGATGGTTAAGGAGATGAATGTGGGACATTCTCTTTCAAAAGGACTTTTCTCTCACATGTTGCTTTGTGGCATCAGTGCCAACATCACAGTAATGAGTGGTTAGAAATACGAAAAGAAGAGCAAAGAACTTATACTACGATATTAATCTACAAGGACTGGGCTCACCAACATACAGGTACTAAACCATTTTTATTCTGTGGTACAAATCAAACATATTTACTTCTTAGCTGTTGGATTTCACTTGACAAATTTGTCTGTCCAGTTGAATTTAATCTACAAATATTGAAAACAAATTCATACTGGAAGATCTACCCATATATTTGGTTTTATTTGACATGTGTAATTAAGAGTAGTTTTCTTTTTACCTGAACAGGTATCTCTTCTTGTCCAATCACCTCACCGTCTGGCTGTGGAACCATCTCCTCATAGTAATAATCGGTGTCTGTAGGGGTGTGGCCAGCCTCAGAATATTCAGTGTCTACATCCTGATTGGTCAGGTTGACAGGAAGATGTGAGCAGAGAGGAAGTAAGCAGAATTGATTGGGAGAGCAGGGTTAGTTCAGTCTGCTTTAGCCAGAAACTGGAATGCATCGTAAAACTGTGGTCACCAGTGGCCATTTCTGTTTCACTGGCAACGCACATTTTAATCTTATAAAGATCCATTTTAGAAAAGAAGTTTCAGGTAGCTTTAACATATCAATGACAATAAATTTTTCACAGATTGCAGTGTCATTGAGACTTTACTGAAACTTCTTTTCATGTAATTCTTGAACTGGTTTTGCCAAGGTTCAAAAGTGTGAAGTTTGTTCTTATTGGAAGCAACACTGACAGCATCTATTCATCCCATGAGATGGAAATACCTTAGCTTGATGCTTCAGTATGTAGATTCAACCAAGATAAGAAAACTTAGACAAAGTGACTTAACAGCTTTACAGAGTTAGACTTTTGTCATACGTTCTGTGAAGCTGTTTTACTTAGATGTCATATAAGTCAACAAAAGACAAAGAGATAGAAATCAGAAAGACAGGCTCCAAAAACAAATTGCCATACAGTGACAAAGCGACAGGTGGAGGTTTGCTCTGCTGCAGGTGTTTTAAGTGTAGTAATAAATGTAGATTCCCACTCTCTGTACCATGAGAAATATTTGACTCTTACTTTAACTGCTGCCATGGAAAATGAGGTCTGGGGCTTAGGATTCTGTCTCAGCATGAAGTAAAGAACAGATAAACTGTTTTTAGCCATGCTTCAATGTGCACCGCAGGATCATATCATATGGAGAGGTTGCAAAGATTGTGAGGAACATATGATATGTGCAAATACAACAAGGCAGTATGTTCTTAAGAACTAACTTCCATTCAGACAGCTAGCTTGAGGATTTACATCAAAATCTGCAATGATGCCTGCAATTTTGCTGTAGGTCCTGCTAGATGGAAAATGCTAGCAAAGAGAATGAAAGAGCGGAGCAGAAATCTTTGGACATTTCAAGCCAAACATGAACCCTCATGTTGTACCTGTTGATAACCGTTGGTAACTTTCTTAACTTCAGATCCACTCAGCGCAGATTTGTCAAATGGTGGGAAAGGCCTGTGTTGGGATTTGACATCGTTGTCTATCGTCCTGGGTTTTGTAGGTTTAGGCGAAGTGGGTCGGATGGCTGGAGATGAAGAAGTTGCTTTTGTTGGATTGGAAATCTTCTGAGGTTTGCCGGTAGTTGGTTTGACCAGAAGAACCTTGTTGACATCTTTACTCTTTCCTACTGAACTCTTGGTGGCAGCAGGTTTTGCAATTTTAGTTGGAGCTAGTTTTGTGGGTTTGGGTGGTTTAGTAGTTTTTGGCTTGGAGGTTAAAGTAGTTACACTGGCCACAGTCTTTGGTCTGTTAGTGGTTTTAATTTTTGTAGCCTCTTTACTAGACTCCTTGGTTTTGCCGTTTGCTTTAGCTGCATCATTGATTTTATTTCCAGCATTGCCGTTAACTTTAACTTCAGCAGTAGATTTGCCATTTCCAACAGCTTTCTTCTCTGCAGTAGCTTTGCCATTGCCATTTCCATTCACCTTAGACACAACCGAGGCTTTTCCGTTCCCTTTGCCATTTCCATTAGTATGGGTTTGAGCTTTACTGTTACCATTAGATTTCTCTGCAGATGTCTTTCCATTACCATTACCATTGGCTTTAGTGCCAGTATTTGGCTTCTTCTGAGCAGTTGATTTGCCATTTCCATTCTTAGCAGGAGCAGATGTGGGTTTAGATTTACTTGCTGTAGTTGGCTTGATCTTAGACAAGAGGACCTCTGCTGCGGTAGGTTTCGCTTTAGGTGATTTAGTTGTAGGAGATTTAGAAGCTTTGTTGGGCATAGGTGGCTTGACAACCACTTTGTATGATCCAGTCTTGGCTGACCTAGGTGGAGTGGGTTTAACTTTTACAAGAAGGGGTTTAGATGGAGCTGCTTTTCCATCGAGTGCTTTCTTCTAATATCCAGTAAAATTGTTTGTAGAAGAGTATTTATAATGTAGAAGTGCAAATTGACAAAGAAAGGGTGGGAGGGTAGAAGATGACAAAGATACACACAGGAGTTGGGAGGAAAATGAAAAACACAAACAAAGGATTGACAGAAAGAGACAAAAAGACAAGAGTGGGTGTTTTGACAAACAGTGACATAAAGATGGCTAAGGTCTGCATGATTTACTGAGACTGTGCAGGCATTACTGGATACAGCAGAAGTCTAGATCTAAGATAACATTATTAAAATCAGTTAGCAGTGAATTCACAAGAGGCATTTAAGAAATGTTGATCCAAAATTGTATGATTTAATTTAGCTGTTTTCTCCAGTAATGCCATTCCCAATATCAAATGACAAAGCAGCATCTTTGCTCTCTAAGGAACTGGAGGTTGTGGTTTAGTAGAGGCACTGAGGGTGTGAACGGTCAGCTAAAGCCAGTTGTTTTAACTCACACACATTGTGGAAACAATCCCACAAACACACATACAAACATACTCATCACTAAGGCACTAACCTTTTGCAGAGCTGCATGAATGTACTATGAGGTCCAACTGGAAAATCAAGTAATTTCCAGCTGTTAAGCCATGCAAAGGACAACAGCTTAATGTTATCTGGGCATGCAAAAACATGTCAGTCAAATTAAATCCCCAAAAAATAAAAAAGTACCACATAGATCAACTCTTATCTCACAAGTACTACAGGTAAATGCATGCAAATAAGAATAGTTTATTCTAAAAAAATAACAGTAAAATGATACATGAAAAGAAACAGACCTTCAGGGTAATATAAGCATAGAATCTGAACACATTTTGATACAAACTGTGGCATCCATGCATGGCTTATATGAATGTAATGCAAACATCAACTGTATTACCATGCAGTAAATTAATTGTATGTACTGACAAAAATATACGGAATACATATAACAAAAAGACAGTAACATGCAATAATCTTAACTTTTCAGAACAATTAAGTGATCATGCAAGTGTTAAAACAATGAAAAGATCAAATAACACAGTTTGCTGCAATCTGTTGAAGTTCATCTTCAAAGACCATGAAACTAAAGACTTAAACTTTAAGCACTTCTTTCCATGTGACAACTGAATAACATGAATCACATCAACATTATAATAAAATAAAATAGATAAAATTACTTAGGCTTTGTTTTATCTTAGTCATATTTGCATAAACTGAGTCCAATTTATGCACCATCAACATATCCAAAATCTTTAATAAGAAATGTTTAAATGACTTTCATATCTAATTTGTTTGTGTAGATTTTCTATGCTTTATCTTCTGTTTATGTTAAAAGTTATCCGACTTAGCAATGTATAATCGAGAAAAAAAATTACATGTGTGTATGCCAAAACAAGCATACCTACACTTCCTCAGTGCCGCCACTTGGCCACATGTGAACATACACACATACATACATAAATGACAACATTTTATTGATGTGAGACAAAATCTGACAGGAAACAAACATAACCCTGTGTAAGAATGGTAGATATGAAGTGGATGTTTAGGAGGTAAATCTGGATTAATAAGAAAGGAAAATGTGAATAAAATAAAGGAGGTACAGTGTGATAACAGATAAAAGACCCCTGACTTGCTAAAGAATAAAACACAAAAATTTTATACAGTTTGTAGAATAAATTTAAATAATATTAAAATATTTATCACGGACTGCATATTGATGTATTAACATGTCCCGCTCCCTTTTTCATTCCATTACATTTGTTTTCCCTCTTCTTGCTCCCAATTTACCTGTTGATTGGGGTCCCCAGGCAGGGAAGAGGGGGATGCAGAGGAGGAGGGAAAGCCTGTTTTTCCTCATAATAATAGGGGTATTCATGGTCATCCTGCTCCTCATCAAAGTACTGAGAAAGATGGAGGGATTGAAAGATTGGAAGAAAGATAGAAGGGATGAGATGGAATGGGACAGGAAGATACATGAAAGCAAGAGAAATTCATCAAGAGAGGAAGTATAGATTTTCACAGGGAAATAAGGAGGGGTTATGGAGGCCAAAGAACAAGAACAGCAAAAGGCCAAAAATACAAAGTTGAAAGACTGCAATAGATAGCAAGGGGGTATCAACAAAAAGCAAAGCTTTCATTTCTCAGTTCATCTGAGTCTTTAGAGTGCTAAAAGGTGCCGATGTTATAAATGTCAATAAATAACCAACCCAGATGAATGAGACAAACATAAGCAGTGGAGAAGTCAAATGAATGTAACCATAGTGAGTTATATTCATTCAAAAAGCAGTCATCCCAACAACATCAACATGACAAGTTTAGAGCTCTGTGCAGCGACTAATAATTTACACTGAGTAAGATCAGGCATGCAAGCTCATAGATTTGGTACTTTGGATGGATGCATGCAGGTGAAACGTATTTGACTCATTAAATCTGTGCTGGTGTCGAAGGAATGCCAACTCTCAAACACTGGAAAACGGCTAAACAAAGCCTGCAATCAATTGTGCACAACCAGTCTCAGTAAGCAAACAGGTTCCACCCTAAGCCGACCTTTAGCCACAATCCTGTCACAATTTAACCACAGAACCAATCAGAATTAAATTTTCATGTTCTGCTGATGTTCTCTTTATTTCAATCCATAAGAAAAAAAAAACATAGGGAGACATTGATGTTTTACTGTATCATCCTCTTACCCCTACCTTTCTGTGTTCCATTGCAGTGGAGCAGAAAACAGCAAAGCATATATCGTGATTAAGACGGAGTAAATGTTTAGAGGAGCAGATTTGAGAGGAAGATAAAATCCCTCAGCTTTTCTAAATACTCCTGGGACACAGATTGTGGAGGTGAGGGAGAAGTTGGATAGATACAAACAGTTGTTGATGACAAGGATGCATGAGGAAGACAGAGAGGGAGAGCAGAACTTTGATGGTATTATCAGATGACCCAATCTGAACCTGCGGACTTAGATTTCAGGAGATCGAAGACGTTGATTTTACTGTTTGACCATATTTGCATATGCTCTGATATTCCAAATAGACATATATAATCACAAACTACACGGTGATGAAAGATAGATGTTAAAGATGTATTCTGAGAAGAAGTTTGGTAAACATTAGAAAAGTGACTGAACGTCTGTGCCAGAGCAAAAGAGACAAAAGTACTGGTAACAAAAATATTTGTTAAAATACACCTATGAAAATGGCTTTGAAGATTTCTTTTTTGTCTTTTACAATTTTCCCAAAAAATCTAAAGAGTTTTCTTCTTGTTTACTCAAATCCTAATTTGCAGCAAATATCATCTCAAGAAATGCACAACTTTATGATTACTGATATTATTATTATTATTATTATTATTATTATTATTATTATTAACATTAATAAGCAGCTCTTGTTTAGTTCAATATAAGGCTCACTTAAGATTTTTCTACAAATGGGAGAACGTGTAAGAAAACAAAATCCAGTCCACAGATTCTGATTGGGCCAGATTTCCTGGAGCTACAGATGTGTTTCTCACTTGTGATGCTAATTCCTAATCTTCTAAGTTACAGTTATTAGAATGTGAGACTTTAAGAGGTGAGAGAATGTGTGTTTGTGAGTTTAACAAAGGTTAGGTATTGTATCCTGGTAATGTACCAGTTCAGCGGTGTTACTCACGTATGTGTTGGGGTCCTGAGCCTGGGTTTTGGGCAGAGGGGAGTCACAGTCAGGGCTGTAGTGTTCACAAAAGTCATATGCTGCCTGAGGGTTGGAGGCAATTAACAGCTGCTGGATGTCTCCCTGTGGATAAGAAGTGGACATAAGTAACTATATAATAATTTTATACATCCTAATTCAAAGCAATTTCAAAGAATTTAATTTGTGTGACGGAACGTTATACAGACAAGCTGTAATCATAGAGAGTACAATCATTTGCCTAATACTTAATATCCAGACCTGGAAAACTTCTTCATCAAGCAGACGAGCTCCAAACACGGTGATGCCATTGGTGTCAACCTCAGCATTGTTGCCTCGGGCCAGAGGACGGGTCATCTTCTTCTTACAGTCCAGCAGCAGTGTCACATTTTTCTTTGAAACAGAGAAAGCGATCCGATGCCACCTACAGACGAGTAGGAGGAATAGCAAAGTCATAATTATATATTACACCAAGACATCCCCTCTATTATACACAATTTCCAAAAAACATCAACAAAGATATTATTTCTAAAATCACAAATAACTAAAATAACATAATTTCAACCAGTCACAAACTGGTTGCTGCGGGTTACTGACTTGCCATCAGCCAGGTTGATGCCTCTGAAGAGTGGGTAATCCTCAGGAGCTGGTTTGCCATGCTGGTCCTCATACAGGAAAACAGGTGAGCGTCCCAGTTCAATGCCAAACTGCTGGATCCCCTGCTCACTGTAGATGGAGAGGAGGAAAGCCTGCAGACCAGCCTGGGGCTTGATCAGAGTCATGATGGAGAAGTTCTCCGGGAAACGACCTTAAATGGAAAAGATGCACAAAAACAAAGAGAAATGCAAGAAATCAGAAGCAGACAAAGTTGACATAAAACTTAAAATGAAAGTCAGGGGAGAGATACCTCAGGATCAACACAGATCAGAATGTGAAGCTGGCATCAAGATATGAGCTCATAATAACAGGTGGCGACAGCCAGAAAAAGAATGCTGAGCTGCACCAAAGCTAAAAATCAGCTTCAAGGATTTCTTCATAACCACATAAGTGGTACTTTCTGTTTTCATACGTTGCCCCATAGTGTCAGAAAAAATCTTAAAGTAACGTGTTGAAATCTTTCCACAAAACTGACTTAACTCCAACACAATAACACATAATTATACTAGAAGACATTCAGCACAAAGGGCACAGACCAGTAAAACTAAGAATGTGTTTTAAACACAGTGAGGGACAGCAAGCTGTAGTGAACGATAGGAATACGTTCACATAAAATTTGCTAAATTAAAAACCACATTATTGTACAGCTAATTACTTTATAAAACATACTGTTTACTTCTCTGTTTTGCATTAGCAAAATTAGCAACCAAATATTATCACTGGTTAGCCAAAAAAATGACTTAAAAAAAAAACTATGTTGCTAACATTTGCTATATTCGTACACATACAGACAGATTGAACAAAAGCCCCAAATTCGTCAATTATTGAAGACCTTAACTCAAGCTAATTGAGAGTGAAAGTTAGCATAGTTTGCAGTTGCCATGGATACGACATGCGTGCGCCTGCGTGAAGATTGTTGTTAAAAAGGTGTGGGATGAAATCACAAAATCAGTTAGGCTATTCCCTGTTTTGTCCCAAACAATTAAAAAAATGCATTTACTGATGTTTCAATATCAACTCAAAATGAGGTCAGTTTACTTTGGTAAAAAAAAAAAAAAAAAAAGGATAAAGAGAAAAGAAAAGTGTTCATGTCATGTTTTTTCTTATTGTTTTTTCAAAATATATGACCAGGATAATGCAGATAGATCAGTAACTCAACGTTACTGACAAAACAGTGTCAGATTACCAATAAATAAGTTAATAATTAATGTCTTAGTAGCAGCGGTGTCCCAGTCATAGCTTTTTCTCCTTTGTTTATTACTGCAGCTCTGACAGTATTATATGCCTTTATGATTGCTACATTAAAAATGTGTAAAACATTAAGAGTGTCTCTGAATATTTACATTTTGATTATTTATAGGGTTGTGGTGAAAATATTACAGTGGTTCCTTGTTTAGAAAATGACACACACTGTCAACTCAAAGCTTACCTGAGAAGAGCTGCTTGGTGGGGGCTGAGATCTGGGCCTTCTTGGTGATACGGTAAGCATGATCAGGGCTGCTGGAGCGACGGGATGTGCAGAAGCCTGGGACTTTCTTCACACCCTCAGGAAGAGAGGGAACCTGCAGAGCACGCAACACGTCCACTGGATCTGATGAGGAAGAGAAATAAAGAAAGACATTCAATTTATTGCTTTGGGATTGCTAAGAGATTTCCTTAAGCAGCAGAAATATTATCTATCTATAATCATAGTCAGGGACAGCAATGTGTTTATTAAAATGATACTGCAAGTTGTTTATCAAGCCACTAATTGTACCTCTCTCATCTGAAACAGATTATTTTTGTAGTTCCATTGATTTAGGTTTGAGTTAAACCGATCTTGACGGTGGTCTTAAATGCTCTTGCAGCACAATTATGATATAAGATAAGGTTGAGAAGGCTCTCAACGTGTCTACTACTGTATTTATACTGTAAAAAGAAAGCGCTGCTCTGTTGGAGCAGATGGGCAGCAGTCCAAGCCGTATATATATGAACCAGCGCCGGTTGGGTTAGCAAAGCTCAGTTTACAGTAGAACCAGACAGAGCTCTCTGTTCTGCTCACATTCTTCCAGCAGCTGGAACAAGTGACATGAATATTCATCTGACACTGGCATATAACAGTTCTACCTTACTTAAACACTAGTAGAGAGATTCAGACACATTCAAAACAAGCAGAAAACATTTTAATGTGACATATTCATTTAGATATGAGAAACAGCCAATCTAACATCCTGTCATCACATTCAGACACCTAGCTCAGCCTGCCGGTTTCTCCACACTTTAGTTTATTTTGTTGACTTTCTCATATTGCTCAAAAGCACTTTGACATTATGCAAAACTGAGATTAGAAGAAACAAACACACTCCAAAAACATGACATCCAGATAGAGATCTCTGTAAGTTGTCCTTAGACATGATGTGTATGTGTGTGTGTGTGACTGCATGACCCTGTGTGTAGATTATGTTGCATATTAAAATCCAGGGTAGTTTTTTATTTGTTCATTCAAAATAGTATTTACTATAAATTTTTTTAACAATGCAAACATGCAAACCAGTGTTTTCTTTTTTTTCTGTGGTTCCAAAACAAAACAAAAACCTCAAGAATGTCTAAAATAAAAAATAAAATAAAAAAAAATAATAATAAAAAAGGTAATTTGTTATGTTCTTTGGTGATGCAGCTATGCAGCTGGAACCTGTGCTCACATTTCCCCAGATTTAGTCATCAAATTCCCTCAGCTTGTGTTCCAGTGACCAGTGAGTCAGTTTTATTTTTCACAGACAATAAAAAAAATATTTATAGGCGGTTGTAATTTGGTGTTTCCATAATAAACTTGTAAAGTCAGTGAACCATGCTCTGGGAAAATTTAAAAAGCAAAAATATTTAGATTTAAATCATGCAAAAGTCCCATTTCGGAGTATTTGAAAAGCACAATGAAGCGTTTAACAGCATGATGATAACGAGAAACACCCATGATGTTGACATCGAGCAAAGTCAAACGGCAGAGAAGCCACATTTAATGTGTCTTGTGTACCAGTCAGGCGCAAAACTTTTACTTTATTTTATTGGTGAAAAGCAAATGAACAAACCCAAAGAAAGACAACATAAATCTTCTAAGCTAAAAGTAAGATATGCTCAGCTCAGTAAATTCTTCTGTTTGAACGTTTGAAAACTCCAACTACGAATAACAGGTGATTTTTCAGAAAACACCTCAAACTGGCACAAATTCAGTGACCTTTTAACAAAAAGTTACACACAAACACATAAATACTAGGATAAAAATACTTTTTAAGAGTGTGTTAATAGTCCAGCACTTTCAAAACAATCCCTTGGTACCATTAGTGACGCTTTGTTGTTTTTGTTCCGTGCAGTGGTAACACCCAGCGTTAACAATTTGTCATATAATCCCACAGATGGTCATGTTTATTCAGACTGACCAAACGGTGCATTCATATTACCTCTGGGTGTCCAGACCACAACCTATTAATGTCACCGTGCATCAGAGAGAAGGAAAAAGGGGGAGAGTAACAGGAAGCAGGGAGGAGCAGGTGAAGGCAGAGGGGTGGATAAGAGGAACTGGATGTCAGATACACATACAGATGTGCTGCCTACACAGAAACCTTCTCAGAAAATCAGCTTGGAGGTAGATTTTAGGAGATGGGAGGCAACAGAAGGTGCAAACAGTTAAAACAGAAATTCAATTATTACTAGAGACCAATGCAAGGAGAGAAAAGAGAGAAATTTGGTTTATTTAAATAAACTTTCTTCTTGGATTTCTGATAATAATAATAATGATATTTATGATTTGAGAATCCAGTCTTAACTAGAAAATTCAGCTTCTGAGTCCAGTTAGCCACAATTTATTCTCAAATTTTAAAGATAAGAAAGAAATCAGGGAACAGTGTGTTGAAATAAAAGTAGGGAAAGCAAAAAGAGGAAGAGGTTGGGAAGGAAAGCTCATGCCAAGTTAGAGTGTGTTTTGGGGGGGTCAGTCAGTGACAGTAGACAGTGTGGTTCTGTGATGGCAGGATACTGGATCAGATTGCACCCTCAGCTCCCCCAGTAAATCCAGTACAATGCGGCGCTCTGTTCCCTCGTTCCCAGCCCAGCTTAAGTCTGCAGCCGGGGGCCCTTCCTGCCTGAAGGACCACAATCACGACAAAAACACACCGTGAAAAAAGAATAACACACAGAGCAGCAGAGGTTCTCACAGCGCAGGCGGCAAACTGCGCTATACACACCTTACGACATGAGGGGTGGCACAAATGAAACTAGACAAGCTGGGAAAACACACTGCTTAGGGGCACAAACTTTCCTTTACCACTTTCTGCTCCCTCAGTGTCTGTTAGCATGAAGACTCACAGATGGCTTCGACCATTTGATGCAGGTGTGGCCCAATTATGCTGCTGTCATTAAGACAGGAAACAGGACTCTGAGGTGCATGAGAACAGCTATAACCTGAGCTGGATGTGAAGATTACAGTACCTTGTCACCAACTGACAAGGGATTTGGCTGAGGTTTAACAGAAGCAACTATTTTTGTCAAGAAAATTACAAAACGGGACACCTGAATCACACTGTTCTCATTTAACGCTAACGCCTTGACACTAAAAGCACTTTCAAATTACAAAGGCTGCATCCACACGTCAGTATTTAGTTTTAAAACATTTGCAGGCCTTTCTTGTCTGGTACACACCCATCAATTCACATATCAGTGTAAATGTCAGCTTAAGCTTGTTTTCCCAAGGCAAAATAAAAAGTGGAAAATCTAGGATTTAAAAATACACATTCAGTTTGAGAACAAATGCCTATTCCATAAACTTCACAAATCTTTAAGATGACTGCTATGAAGTTTCCAGTAATTCAGAAACCATCAACCTGGGAGGCCAGGGTCCCCCTTCTAATCTGGACTTTTCCCTTCATCCTTTTTGACATTGTTGAACATACAAGGTCCTACACATCAGAGTTCAGAAGAACATAAATCACAACTCTACATCAGATAAAACTCATACAGGTATTTGTGGCCATTTGCTCCTCAGAGGTCTTGTGGACATAATTACTAACACACTTACAGTGTAATAAACTCACATGTAGCATGTGTACAGTAGAACCCTGTGTTATAGGGTGGTTAAATCTTTCAACATGTGACCCAGACTGAAACAGCCATTTCTCTTTAACACTGTAATCCTGTAGGTGACACAGAACCTGAAACAACTCAGCACTCAGAGCCCAAATTAAGCTCAATTACAACCAACATGAGAAGCAGGTATACTCTAAAATGAGGTGGTGCTGCACACTAAACGTTCTTGATGTTCAGAGAGTTGTAGTTACTGCTAACGGCCACTAGATGGAGCTGAAATAAATATAATTAACATAGTAGACAATTAGAAACAACAATCAAAGCCTGTGGCATCTGAGCAGAATACTACAATTACTTATTAAAAGTGTTTACATATTTACAGACTGTGAAAGCAGCTGACTGCAGTGACAAATAATCAGCACTAAAGCAAAAGGATTAGAAACTATCTAGATATGTTCAATAGTTTAGAAAACATAGAGTTCTTATTTTTACAATACAAAGCAGGTGTATAATGTCAAAGATCTTCATTTCTGAAAGAAAGTTACACAATTATCATGGTGAATGTGTCGCTTCCAGCTGAACAGATTTACTAGAACAAAACTTACATTATCAGGAAAATGCTGAAAGCTAACCCAAAGGGACTGGGATGCTCTGCGCTGCAGGTTTTATGTGTGATCATTGTGTACTGGCATACCTCTCTACTTGTGTGTGTGTGTTTGTGTTCCTTTTCCTTTTCTTGCACAGCTTTGACAAATACCAGACACACACTCCAGCCGACACACTGACCCCTAACCTCTCACCTTTACACAACAACTGCTTTGTTAGACACCCTGAGCAAGTGAAATGTGTTATATTTACAACACATCAACACACATGCAAGCAAATTTATCTTTGCTCTCTGCCTCAGTACTTCTCAGCTTCACAAACACTCATATGAAAAAAGGAAGTAAATTCAGACTGGAAAGTTAAAAAGCAGGCATAAAGATTCTCATGTTGAAAACAAAATTTAAGAAATAATTTTAAATTCAATTCCACTTGTTCCTCAGGCACCAGCTGCCCCTCCGTCCACCCAGAAAACCACAACGCTGGGAAGTATGCAGCACTCAAACTGCAGGTTGTAATTTTCAACATGAGCCTATATAGTTATGATTTATTTATAATGTCTTGAGTACCAAGACAGTAACATGTATAATGAGTTTCCATGCAAGACAAAGAGAAAGCTTTTAAAATTTAGGTTATTGGTTTAAAGTCGAGGTTTGGGTTTGTCGGTTTGGGTTTGCAGACTTTCAACAATGTTTTCTGCAGTGTGGGAAGAGAAAAACATTCAAACAGAAAAAAACCTAAGGAAATCCACAAAAAAAAAACCTAATGTATTTAGGATATGTGTAAAATCGATGTGGTTCTGATTAAAAAAAGGAGGAAATTAAGAAAAATTTGCAAACCAGAAAGCAGATGAATGACAGTAGCTGTTAAAGAACAACTAATGAAATTAAATGAAAACAAACTCAGCTGCAAAGGACCAATTAAATGGAACTTCAGCTACTTGTATAAGGCAATGTAGTTGCCTTTTTTATGTGTTTATTACATAAAAATGTGTTTCTTCTAAAATGAACAAATTAAAAAGAGACACTGAAGCATCTAAAATTTGCCTGTCATGTTTTCCATGTTTCAGCCCAAATTCATATTTAGGCATTATCTTTTGCTACTCTTCTTGCTGTTTATTCTATGTTTTTAAGCTCTTCCTCTACCTAATATATTAAATTATGAATCTGTCCCTGAAGAGCCAATTTATACTGTATTGCAGTTTTCTGGCAGCCTTTATGTGGCTTTTGCCAGTGTGCATTTGCTCCACTGATGATGCTATGCTGGACTCTTGTGTGGTTTCTGGACTGCAGGCCGCAGGCTCAGTTTGGATCTGAGGGTGGATCCTGACACCACAATGCCAGCATGGGACCAGGGTGCCCTGACCAGGGGAGAGAATGAGTGGTTCCCTGCTCTGTACCATCATATGGACCGCATATTTAGCAAAGACACAAATTAGAAACTACACTGATGATGGTGATTATGATAAATGATAAGCAGAAAAAGCAGCTCAGTTATGTCTGCATTTACTGCAAATATGGGAAACTCTTAGTTTAAGCCTAAAACTCTATGAAACTCTTTATGATGGCATAGAGAAAGGTTGAACTTTTTTTTTACCTTAGAAGAAGTTAGAAACAAAGATTTTATTTTAAAAATTTGACAAAAATCTGTAATTTCTGATGAAAATTCCAAAAAAGAAGAAGAAGAAAAAAAAATTTACGAATCAAAGCAGAAACTTCCCACAGTTTGGAAGCAATTAGTACTTACAGGTCTTATTCTCTCCCATCTACTGCTCTCAAAATTTATTAGTCAAGCAACTGATATGTTCACACGAGCTACCAGTTTAAGACTTTCATGAAACACAACTAGAATACATGAAAAGGCTGCACTTTACGGTAAGCATGCTCAGAGTTAGATGTTTTAGTGTGGAAATCCCCACATCAACAGTACTGTGAACTTTCTGAGATTTTATTGGTGAATCTTTGGCGCAATAAGAGACCTGAGCATGGGCTGAGCTTGAGTAGGTGGGACATGTTGTTTTCTGGTAAATAATAACATTAATAGGATGATGCATCTGTTTGACATTATTTCACATTCATTTAATCTAAAACAGTGACATATGGAGTAAAAATGTAATATGTAAATTGTGGATCAAACAGGAAAACACATATACGGAAAGCCATACATACTTTCTGTTTCATTCCAAAGATCTTGTTCCAACACAAACAAAATATAATCATAATTCCTCTCTAAATCTTAAAGTTAAAAAGAAATAACACAAGTTGGCACTAATATAAAGTGTTTCCTTGACTTTAAGTTTATTTTAAACAAGCTTAAACCAACTGTTTGGTACACGGAGTTTGTTTCTCACACAGTTCCTACTGGAAGCAAACTGAGATTAACACATAATCCTTTCAAAAACTATCAGCTTTAAAGAGAAACTCAGAGGAATGTTGTTTCCTCTAAATGTTAGTTTATAGTCAAAAGTTTCTGAACACCAGAAGTAGGTAATTAATTTCAAGTGCTTCCCTGCAGCTCTGGAGTGTGAACAGCAGCTCTTTCTGTGGAGGTCTGAAAACACAGCAGACTGAAGTGATGTCTGGAAAAACGATGTACATTAAGATTTCATGTAAAAACGCAGCTGGGCTCTGCGCCCTCCTACATTGACTTCCTTGAAACAGAAAAATAGCAGCGACTTAGAATAGCAGCTTATGTAGACAGTCTGTCATTATAAAGTTGGCACGCTCGCCTGCCGTCGTTGTACATCTTCTGCTGAAACACAACGTCTTGGAGGAATCCAGTCAGACAAACCACCAAATCATCACCTATAAAACCAAAGGAAAACAGAACAGCTATCTTCCGCTCCCTGTCTTCCTTCAAGTCTGCATTTTTAATGCGGTTTTGTCTGAAAGATGCCTTCAAAAGTTTACATTTTGAGGCGATGTCATGGTTTACAGCTGAGGCCTGAGAGGTGTTAAATCATATCTCAGCTTTGACTTCTGTGTGATTTAGCTACAGCTACCATCTGAATCTGAATTATTGAGAAAATAATGGAGAGCAAAGTCATGGTTCCTTAAGCAAAAAGATGCCTAAAGAGTGCACAAAGTAAAAAACTTTTATTATATCTTAAAATAAGCGAGAGAGAGCTATCCAATATAGAAATAAATTGCTGTGATAAATGAACTCAGCCAGAGTTCAGACATGCAAGTGATTACATGTTCTATTTTTATAAAGTGCGTTGACTCCTTGACACTAATTAGCACATTAAAACAGGCTGTTTGCCATGAACTTCCAACCACCCAGTTTCACAGAAGTAACCCCACAACCAAAATACTACCTTTATTATAAATTTATAGCTTAGGTAAAGTGGACATTTTTCAGTCCTGGTGAAATCTGAAGAAAAGAAATAATTCAAGCGTTGCCTGGAAGACTAAATCCAGGGCAAAGTGTTTTAATAACATCTGTTTTAATAACATCTGGTTTGGAAAAGGTTTTAGAAAGACTCCAAACTCTGGTTTGGAGTCTTAAAACAGGCAAAAACAGACTTGCTGTGTCTACGTCTGTAGGCTACAAATGTTGGTTCATAACTTTTTTTTTTTTTTTTTTACAATATAACCAAATTTAGCTACCCACTGTTCCATTGCAAATATTTGTCGAGGATAAATATGTAATTAATTTGGATTATAAAAGAAAACCCCTTTAATCCTAATTAAGTTTGTGTTGCAAACAGTCAAAGGTTTATTGGGTCTAGCCAGGGTTTAGATTAAACCTTTGGGAATGCATGGTCCCTTCTGACTGCCAGATGACCATTTGAAGTTCCACATTGCCAAGAGGTCAGAAAACGTGACTCAGGGCACAAAATTAGGGCCTGCAAATTGGAACAAGCCAGCTAACAGCCAGGTCATGGTTAAAGAAATGGAAGGACAGACCGATGTGAATCATGAAAGGAGCAGGAAAATGATGATGAAGCAGTGGAAAATGAAAGGGACAAGGTTAAAATGTCAGCTTTGGTCACATGTCACTAGGAGAAGCCTGGAATACCGGACATTTCCACACAGTCACAGAATGAGCTGTCAAAGCCCCGCTCTGCCTCCAGATATAGTAGCTCCATTCATCAGCAGCGGCACAGAGAATAAGAAGGAGAGGAGGGCTGCGTTGTGTTATGTTTAGTCAGACTGAGACAGGCTGCCCTTTGAGGAGCCTTCTGCTTTGAAATGAGGCTGAGGAACATCCATGTCAAGCAAATATTGCCCTCTGAATTTCTCCTCATTAGAACAAAACCCAGCTTTCATAACTCTGGATGCTCTCTGGATGATGGTTGTAACTTGTCCATCCCTCCTCTTTTTCTTCTTGCTTCCAGAGAAGAATGAATAAACATGTGAGATTCTGACCACTTTTTTCTCTAAAACGGGCTTTCACTGCCTGGGTGGGGCGCTGTCATAATTTACATCCACATCTGCTGCTGCACCACAATGAGCTCACAACACGTGAGCTTTTGTCCGGGATCAAAAACGTTCTTACGGGTAGCAGGAAGATTTAAATACCTTAAATACTGCTTTATTCCTTCCCTTCTACAAGGAGCCTTTAAGATGAAAAACGCAGCCAGCCTGACTAGGAGGCACACAGAGGCACATTCACTCATGAAGCATACATTTCCACACCCTGATCTGCAAGAAAACATCCATAGCTTACATATGCACAAACAGAACTGTACAAAGCACACATAGACCTGCAGACACTATATGCTTTCAGTCCCAAAGCCCTGCCACTGAGGTGCTCCGCAGCATAGCAAGCTATTCATAAAAAGTAAAAATGTCTCAGGCTTCGGCCTCCAAAATACACATGGGAGACCAGAAGCACCAATCTTGTGATCTCTGACTGAAAATCCGGCCAAAGAAAGCAGGTTAAAAAAAAAAATCTGTCCAAGCAACAGCATCTGTCTTCCAAACTACCTAAACAATAAGAAAATTTATTTAATCTCCAAATCTGAGATTTCTAAAAATAGCAAGAGGTGAGAACAAACCCCACTTTGATGTTTCTGTTTAAAACTAGTCTACAGATTTGGCCAAATGATCATTTAATCCATGTCTTGGATTAAAATGAGCACTTAGACTTGCTCATTTTAGACTCAGGTGAACAACTGGGTTCTCTGTCTAATAAAGAACCCAAAAACAACTAGCGGTGCATCAGGGGACTGCTCTGCATACAGATCATTCCAGGACCAACTAATCTGTAGGAAGTCTGAAATCTGCACAACAATTAACTCATAATATAAGATCCTAAACTGCAAACTTCTAATTGATCCAGCTAGTTTGTATAAAAATACATTGATCAAATATTTACTGATGTTTCAATGTAATCAAAAGCAAAATCATCCGAGCCTGTGGGAATAAAATCCCTCCTCCTTAAACAACCACAGGCAGTAATGGACGGACTGGTGAACAGGCTGAACCGTCACCGTCCAACCGACTAGGCAGGGTTCAGTTGGCAGCCTTCACCATGACACAGAACCAACATATTTACTTGCATTACAAAAATAATTACTGAACATGAAGTTCAGGAAGCAATCATCTAAAGAGGTCACAAAAACATGTTTACACCATTTTGACCGAAACTCTTTCCTGGAAGACATGCAATAGTAAAGTAAATTTTTCCATGTTAAGAAAAAAAAAAAAAAGCTTCCTGATTCGGAAAATAAATCCAGATAAAAAGGTTGAAACTATTTAAAACTCTTGCTTGGGAGAGATTTGAACAAAGTGTCTGCAGGATTCAGTGGGACAACACCTGCCAGCAGCAGGCTGCAAACTCACTGACTGAGAGAAACCTGAGGAAATGATGTCAGGAATAATTAAACAGTGTTATTGACAAATTTTACATGATTTATCTGATTTTCAATTAAATATACCTTAGACACAACATAATAGTAATTTCCTAAACATTATTAATAATTTGTTCAAATATTTAAAGCTGACATCTCCTTTATATTAGGGAAAAAACTTTGCACAATAACCAAAAAAACAGCTTTTGTGCCTTTTTTGTTTTTCCATTGTTTTAAATATTACATAAAATGTATCCTGAAAACAGCCTCATTTTACAGGATTTGTTCATAAAACTATTACATTTAACAGATAAACTGGTCCAATCATGAACTCAGGAACACAACAGGAATCTCCCTGGGAGGATTTGGGAATTTGACCTGTTCGTGCTCAAAGCACAAACTTCACGACTTAAAAGTGTTGGACTGCGCAACAAATACCAAAGAGGTTTACATATTTGGACACTGTGGGGCCCACAGTAACGGGGTATTGTTTACCACATTCTTTAGGGGGTCCGCAGAGCAGCATGTCAGGTGCGCCAGTATCCGATAATGGATGAAGCGGGTTTTCATTACGCAGTTAATCCAGTGAAATATGACAAGAATGAAGTTTAGGGGTTGAAATGTAGAAAGATGTGACTGAGGGATACGCTCAAGTTTTGATGAAAAGCGCGACATGCATCACTGACAGCATTAAGGGTCTCTGTCTTACCTGCCCGAGCCACGGTGGTCTGGCACAGGGTGAGCGCCACAGCCAGCAAGGCGAAGGATGGGAAGCCGGTGCGCCACGGTCTCCGCTTCTTCCGGAAGGGACAGTCTGGAATATCCATAGCGTTGCGGAGGTTTGGCGGCCTGACTGAGCTGTAAATGCAGGATGAGGTGGATGTTATCCTGTCACAGAAAGCCAGCCGTGGAGCGGAGCCCGACTGAACCTTCCGTGAGGCAGCAGACAAAAAGGCACGCCTCTGGAGACGTCTGCACCTTTCTCCTTGATGAGATACCAATGTTTAAGTTAATGCATAAAAAAACTAAACACAGAACGGGGTTTGGGGTTAATAAATGTAATTGTAACGTTTAACCCCTTGGTGCTAAAACCCCATTGAGTCAGATTGGGTACGAGTACCCAAAGTGGAGAAAGTAGAAGAGAGAGACCTGGAAACACTCTCTCTCCCCTTTCTCTCTCCCCCTCTTTACTTTCTCACAAGAAGAGTGAAAGTGCGTGTGTGTGTGTGTGCGTGAGTGCGCAAATGGAGCGGGAGAGAGAGAATGGTACAGAGGCAGAGAGAGGGCGTGCGTAACTGCGCGCGGGGCGCATGTAGATATAAGAGTATCAATGAGACGTACAAATATTCAGCTGACAAGCACATTTATCTGTATGTCTTATGCGGATTCGGAGTTTAATGATGACTAGAAGTTAAGGCAGACAGTGGAACAACTTTATGTTTACGTCTGTGACTCTGATAAAAAAAAAAAAAAAACGTATTGTGAAATTTATTTTAATTATTCTTAACTTCGTTTTTATTTTCAGCTTAAACCAACAAGATACACTTCTGTTGTTAGCTGGAGCGACATGAGGAGCAGATTTGACTGATTGTTGAGCCAACCAATCAGAGGTCTGTCCGCACAATTAGCCACGCCCCTTTCATCAAAACCACGAGATATCTACTGGACATTGTAATAAAATATCAGCTCAGGTTTAGAGATTAATAAAATGAAAAGAATGTTTAGAAATCATAGCCACAGTCCTGATATTTTATAGATCTGGTTCATTATCTAATTCATTTTATAACGTTAACACTGTTGTTATCTCTGTGAAATGTTTTATTTAAATTCTAATAAAATGTTTATAGTAACACAAGACATTTAATGGACTGTCAGAATTTATATATAATTTTGTGATACTTTTCTTTCTTTTCCTCAAATATTGTTTTTAAATTTTGTTTTAAGCTGTTTTTTTAATTTGGATTTCTAATGTGTTTTCTGTAATTCTTTTTATTATGATAAGACAGTTTAAGCAAATGCATAATAATGCGAACACAATAATAATAATAATAATAATAATAATAATAACAACAATAATAATCATTATTAGTATTGTGAGTAGGCATAGATAATATTTGTACTTTTACTTATAAGCATTAATGCATATCTTTCCTAAAGAGTATTTCAACAGTGGATAAGCAAATGGAGGAGCTACATCCTTGTGCAATGTTTGGTTGAAAGCTCAGATAAATATTGTGATCCATCTCTTTGTGTTCCTGCAGACCAGATAACACAATCTCTTCTGACTGCAGAAGACAGCACAAAGACAAATCCTAGCAGCCAACGGCAGCTAATACTTTCCCTCAGGGTAATATTTGTGTTTGCTAGTAATAAATTTCTCAACAAAAAGCTTTTTTCCCCCCTGAAGCAACACCTGGACGTGACTGCTTTAGAAAAATAAATCTGAAGTTATTGCACTGGATCTGATTAGCTCTTATGTCGACAATATTCCCTCTGTGTTCAGAACGTGTGCAGCAGTCATACATGAAATAAATTGAAAGATAAATGAGCAGAAATAACAAGCTGTCAAGTAACCGATTGTTATAAGTATCAGACTATTACGCTGTAAACTTTAATCTAAAGAAACATTCCTTTAAAAGTGGTTTTTAAATCTATACTTGCTGTAAACACTTAAAAGAACCATGTATGTTCAAAGTCCCTCCATGTGCCCTGATGTCTGGCTTTTAAACGTCTCTGCCTCCACAAAGCCCATGGTTAGTCACTTTCTTTGACTGCAGACTTCACATCCAGAAAGCCGTAATTAACCATAATTATGCCTTGATGCTCTATACCACTCACTCCTTCTCACCACCTTCTCATTTCTTTCTCCATTTGTGTTTCATTTTCTGAGGGGTGTGTTTGCAATCTGTGGTACTTTCCAAGATAACTGCCTGACTATAATTCAATCTGGGGGCTTAGCAACAATAGAAAAACTGTAAAGACCGAAACAGAGTGAGCATAACTGGACATAACAGTGGGAGAGTAAGAAGGGCATGTAAACAAAATCAGAAAATCGTCTTTGCAGAAGCATTATTCTGTTGACATTGTAATATAAAACAAGATAATATTTTTTTCTGCTAATGGAAGAAACCTAGAGCAGTGTCGTTTGTTTTTATGAGGGCAGGGCAGCTGCACTCATGATTCATGGATTTGTAGAAAGAGTTTTATGTAGTTTGTTAAATATTTGGTCATAGATCACTGCATTTAATGATTCTGGTTCTGCTGGAAATCTCTTCCTGTTAACAGGGAGTTTTCGTCATCCGGTGCCTCTTCCATGCACAAGATGAAGAACTAAAATAAAGAGAAAAGAATGGTAGAAAATTTATCACAATTTTGGATTTTGTTGCTGCACTGAACTGGACAGGGTGGTTTGAATTTGAGAAAATAAACAGAAATGTGAACTAAACTAAAGTTTTTTTCTGCTGTAAATCAAATACTTATGCACCTACTGCACCAGAAATGTACAGAAATAAAAATTACGGACCCAAAAAATGCCTTTTAGCATTGTAAGAGTTGTTTTTCTTTCATAGACAGAGTATCCTTATTCAGATGCTATTTTCTTTTTAACTGTATTTATATGAAATCAGAAGTCCTGGAGTATCTCCCCCCATGTGGCAGCTTTGTTTTTTTTGGTTTTCTGGACACACTGAACTGAGTGTTTCTTTTTGAGGACAGCCTGTTTGGTTCTAGCTTCAATTTGCTCTGCAAGAAGACACCACAAGCTGTAAAAGGAGACACCCCAGGAGACATCTGCGGCTTATGCTTGTTCTGGATTTCGCATGTTAAGTGTGCATGTGTAGTCTCTGGCAGTAAATTCGCCATCAAAGCTGTACTTTAGTTTAACTGAGAACATGACAGAAACTTTGTTTATTGACCAGGAAGTCAAGAATCAATAACTACTGAAGATTAGAAATTCATCTCATCTTTTCAGACAGTAAATTAATGCACCATTGTGAGGTTAATTAAAGTGATATCACAAAAAAGTCATATTTGATTAAATCGTGCTTGATGCAAATTGGGTAGGAATACTTTTGGTGGAAATAGAAAATGAAAAGTGGCAGGAAATAAAGATTTCTTCTGATTTTATTCCTCCAGTGAATTTCTTACTCTGACAAACTCTGTTAAAAGGACATTTACCGTTAGCCAAGTGCATGTGGTGCCATATTCCAACTTGTATATTGTTACTTTGCTTATCTTAATGGTAGAAAGTCTTAGATCTGGTACTAAAACACGTGAAACACACAATTTTATGTGATGTCAGTTCACAAAAGCTGTAATTTCAATAAACTTTACAAGACAATCTGGTCCAGGTCATCTGCAGTAACTAAAAAAAATCCAGTTAATTCCAGTGTATTGCAGTCAAATCACAGAGTTGGGTATAAAAGTAGTGAATAATGAACGTCATCGCCTATAAAATCACATGCCTACTGGTGAATTTTGCTGACAGGTTGTTGCTTTAGATTCTGTGTGGTAATAAAACATCTTTTGATTGGTCACTGAATTTATTTACATTATCTCAATATTACTGTATTAAAGTGTTTTTACTGTCACAGTCAGCAGAATAAAAATAATAAAAAGTTTACTCAGTTCTGATTCAGTCTATTTCATCCAACATGTCCCCACCCTTTACCATGTCCTGCACAAAGCAGGATGTCCTTTGCAAAAGTATAGCATCTGCATAAAAACTGCTGGCCACCAACGTCATGGAACTATCATAAACTCCAGAAAATGAGGAAAACACGTTTATCTCCACTGTGGCATGACTTCATGATCTGGAAACAGACTTGTGGCATGTTTCAAAAGCTGGAGCTGCTTGGTTTCAAAATACAGGTGCTCTCATTTGATAAATCTGCCCCAAAATCTGGGCTGCAGATTCAGGCTTCAGCTGTAAAATTAAGTTTCAATGTCAGCTGCGTGCAAATTAATAAAACCTTTTAATTAGTCAGGATGATATTTAAAGGCTGGGAGAATCCAGAGACCGCAGAGTTTCCTTGAAGAAAACCTGCATCAGATGAAGCCTCCCATTAAAATGAATTCTCACAGTCATCCAGACCGACCCAATGCATCACACACTGTAATATCAAAGGGCGATTAGTGTGCAGCTGGCAGAGCGCCCTGGTGGGGCAACATCTGGGTCACTGGTAGCAGGAGACTCCTCAAGGATGGACGAGAGCGAGAGGAGAGTGTCTGCAGAGAGATGGCATCAGCTCGGCGAGATGGACCCAGCAAGTGCTTATGGGCAGCTCTCTCTCTCTGTGTGCTATTTCCAAAAGAAGAACCTTATAATTACAATAAAGCAACCATATTATACAGCTGACTTCCTTGAAAAGTCTGTATTTTACAGGGCAGGGCCACAAACGCACACACACCCTGCTAGCCACAACACACTGAAATAGATCAGAGCCGGGGCTCGCCTGGGAGGAAACGGGGCGAAAAGGGAGTGAACTGATACAGTCGGTGCAGACAGAGCAGCCAAAGAGTGTGCATGTTCCCATGTGATGAATACACACAGCGCTCAGAGTGGTAAAGATGCAGAAGGTGTGCTGAGGGAGATAAAAACGGGAATTTAGGCAGAGAAAGGGTCAGTGATTTTAAAACTGAGCTGCGCACACACCCTGCTAACCACATACCTCGAAATAGACAGGAGGAGGGAGGAGAGAGGGTGACAACTGGGCAGAGGGAGGTAGAGCAAGTGGGTGTGTTTTTTGGAGTGGGGTGAGTGTCTGTCAGCTGCACAAGAAAATGTGTGAGGCAGAAAGAATTGGCTTTATATATACATATATATACATGAGCACAATGTATATTTTGTTTCAGTAAACTAGCAGTTTTAAAGTTTGATGCCCTGAATGCCATCTGTGTCCCTCATATGTCTATTATTTGATCTCTGGCTTTCTACACAAATGCTGTTCTTTTTCTGGAGTTCAAGCAGCTTCCTTCACCTTAAATATAGCAGTAGGTGAACTCCAAGATTCGCTCAATTTAGCACAATTACCCAGTTCTAGAAGGTAATTTACCCAGATGGCTTATAATAATGGCTGGGATAATAAAAGGCCGTTAGAAGGACTTAATGCTGCACAGAGCCAGGGAGTGAACTGTTCCAGCAAATACAGCTGGTCTGGGTTTCACCTGAAGCATTAGACTTAAAAGATGAAAATCTAAAATCAATGAACTGAAAAGTTACTCTTTTTTCCTTGATGTCAATACATTTTGTCAGAGATGTTGGAACCACCCAGATATCTGCATCTCAACACTCAAATCTCTGAAAAGAAACGAGATGGAGGAGAGATAGGACTCACATGGGGAAACTGCAGCCTGGGAGGGGAGGCGAGGGGGGGACTTCCAGGGCCGTGGAAAGGTACAGGCAGGAAAAATCACAGGAATGAATAGAGAGACACGGTGGCAGGAGGGGGGGGCAGCAGGGAGTTGGTGGTAGGGGGGCGCACAGGCATGTAGAGGGTGAGAGGGAATGAATGAGGGCCATTGATGAAGAAGGAGAGCTTGGACTGAAGCAAAGGGCTGAAGGGAGCTGGAAGGATGGGGGAGGGGCCAAAAGGTATTTACACATCGAGATTCCAGAATAAAACATAGGGCAGAAGGTGGATGGATGGATGGATGGATGGATAACTAAAACACAAGGTGGAAGCCGTTGGCTTGGTGACACCACAGTATTCATGACCTCAGCAGTCACTCAAATGGGATGAAAACAGGAGAATCAAAATGTTTCACCTTTTCTAGAGCATCTCAACTCAACATGAACACTACAAAAACACAAAATCTAACCAAGTATGTTTTTAGTTTCTAGTGCAAATATCTTAGCACATTTGAAATAAGATAAAACTAACTTAGAAGTAACTTTTGAGTAAGATATAGGAACTTTAATTAAGTTAATACTTCCTTAATATTGAATTTAAAATAGTTCAGCTGGCAGATTGTTTTCACTTATAACAAGATGATTTTCTACATTATAAGCAAAAATATGTTTCATACTTGTTTGGTGAGTTGATCAATAGTTATAGTACAAGCTACATTTTAGTAATTGGGTTTGTGTTGGAGGTGCAAAAAATAAAGGTTTTACTGATTTGAAAAGAAAATCCAGTGTTAGAAAACAAACACTGCTAATGAGACACAATCTTAATTTAATCAGACTAAGATCGTAATCCATGGTGCTACCAAAGTTCAGGACTTGTTTCTTTTTCAAGGGAAACAAAAATGTCAGCACAATAAGTTTAGTTTATTCAACAAGGACAATTTGCAAAAAACAAAACAAAACAAAACAAACAAAAAAAGATTGCTTGCATCAGATTTAGCTTAAACTAGTTTTTGTTCGCAGTCCCTGAGCAGGTTAGTCAATAATCCGGTCTAAAATCATACATTCAAAGTCCACATTACCTTCATGCAATCACTGTTCAAAGTTATATAAAATTATCACAATAAAAACAGCATTAAATATGAAGGTCAAAAGGAATTTACTGGAGTTTTAACCTGAACACAAGCTGTGCGGGAATAAAAGTGAGACAGATTTTATCAACTACAAGCACATCTATTAAATGACTTGACTCAGAATGAGAATCAAGCTTTTTTTTAGTGGTTTTCATAATTGTAAGGGAATGAAAAAGGAGACACACCAAGAATGTGAAGCATCACAAGTATTTGGTTGGTTGAACGATGAAGGAACAAAGGCAGCGAAGCCCGGCTGTAAATCGTTAGCAGACACTGTGGGGTCGAGGTGAAGGTCAGGTGAGTCCGTTTGGTGTTGAAGTGACACATCAATGAACCTGATGATTACATAGAAACCGTGGAGGAAGCCAAGCAGGGAAGCAAAGTTTGAGTGGCCTTCTTCATGCCAGCTGCTGAGCTGAGCTCTTCAAATTGATAAAAGGCAAAGATTTTAACCATAAAATGTTTAAATAATTACAGCTAAATGTTGGGGAAACAATAATTTTAAAGAGGTTATGTTATTATCTACAACTAATTGTCACGAACTTCTGGTGTAGATCAAAATCTATTCAATTTAGTCAAAAACATTCAATAAAATCTGTCATAGTGACATTTGAGCAATGAAAAAATAAAACTGTAAAAACAGAATCACACAAACCGTACCAGTTCTTTTTCAGATCTTCGGATATATTCATATCTGAAAGAAGAGAAAAACAACTAATCTAAAGGCAAAACCAACACAAAAATAAACGCAAAACACAAAAACTTGGAAATAAGGCTCTATGAGAAGCTCGGTTTTGTTCAGTTTCTGGATAAATCTCTGAATTTTGGGGATAACATGAAACTATGAAAAACACCGTTGGGTGGTCGCTGCTTTCACTGACTGTTAATTTACATGTCTGTGAATGCACCACTGATTATGAACCATAACTGGAGCTTTTGAGCAACATATGCAGCCTCTCAGTGTGATAAGATCTTTTCTGAGGAGGGTTTGCATATTTCAGAAACACAAGTCGTGTCCTGTATGCATGACAAAGCTTTACTGCAAAGTAAACAAAGGTGACCTACCTGAACGTCACACCTGGAGCATTACAGTAGACCAAACTGGTACATCTTCTTAAAAAAATGTTAGATAGATTAAGAATATATTTGAAAAACTAAATATGAAAGTGCTGGAAATGATGCTCACATTTTGTTTGAGCATCATTCATGTAAAACTGAGATTTATGTATTTAAGCATGAGCAACTTAAACAATACGAGCAAATTGTAAATTTTTGTGTACAATTTTAATTAAACCTTCCAGGTGGAACAATATTACTGTTTACTAAATGTTGGGGATTAATAAAGGTGCAGACATTAAAATGTGCCATGGAATAACTCCTTACATCTATTTAAATAATAAATGACCTCTGAGGAAAGTTTCTGATTATGATCCTTAGTATAAGCAGTGAAGTCATCTAAAGACGTGAAGTCTAAAATGATCAGAAAACATGTCAACTTATTTCACTAGAAGACCGGCTCCAAAGTCACGGAGCCGGCTGACAGAGGGACTCCTGACGAGGGCGAAGTCAGTGAGGAATGCACCGGTGGAGATGGAGGGAATGTACCACTGGGGTGTTGAGGAAGGGGGCAGGGTGGCAGCAGAAGAAACACAGAGGGGGAAACAGTAGAGCCTTTTGTGAGACAGGAAGCTGCAGAGAGCAGGCTCCCCTGTCTGGGTACAGTAGAGGAGAGAAATCTGTGAAATTAAGGAAGATGGGAGGAGAACTACAAGATCAAACAATGAGAAAGTCAATAACAATAAACATAAGAAAATTATCCACCAATCAATCAACTGTGGGTTCAAAATCTCAAAATGTCCCATTCCACCTTCCTTTGAGTCAAAACAAAACAGATACAGATTAAGGAAATGAACATTGATGCATAATTGGGATAATAGAAAAATCTCTTCCTTCTCTGTTGGAGTAAAATTTTATCCTCTTTTAATGAACCTGCAACATATTTTGATCTTTAATCAATGTTTGTTATGTCAAGTTCTTATATCAAAGCAAAGTTAATAAAGAAGAAAATCAGAATCAAAAATCTCATGCTGGAAAATGTTTAGTCAAAAGAGGAAGAGAAAACATTAAGACCCTTACAGCTAAACATGTGAATATTTTTCAGAACCTCTGCAGCAGTATCTTTGATGTAATATTTCTCTTCATTGCATCTCTGTAGCATCACCAGGTTAGCATAGTAGAGAAACTCCAGTACCTGCTAGGGTGAGGTCCATGGTGGTCTGAGGGTAGGGGTCAGATTAAGAGCGATTCAGCAATCTTGATGAACAAATACCTCCTTTGTGGGCAAATGTTACCCCAGTTAACCCGTCACCCTACAGGCCTCCTGTCTGGAGACAACCATGGAGGGCATTTGTTTTGAAGTGGTTCAAGCTTCTCATCCGGATTCCTCCTGGTTGCTTCATTTTGAAAGTTTTCCAAAGCAAGACCCATTGGAAAAATACCCAGAAGCAGATCGAGAACCTGTTGGTTGGACTTAGGAACCCCTGGGATCCCTGAGAATAATGAAGAAAATATCACTGGGAAGTGGAATATCTGGATTCTCCTTCTGGACCTGTGACCTCTGTGACTCAATATTACAAATACATAATAAATGATTTTGGTCTAGTTACAGGTTCTAGCCTATTTAAAAATAGAAAGAGTAACCAATATGAACCAGAATAAAGACATGTGTGGAGATTGCTGCCCCAAGTTAGGATAAAACAAGTTAAAGGAAAGAAATAAAAGTTTTTAATAATTTCCAGAGGAAAAAAAGGAACACAGAAAAATTATTTGTACTCAGGCTCTGCGGCCACTTAATGAGGTCAGGGAAAAGCAGCAATAAAAACAATCCAACTGTTTTGGTTTTTAGCTATTTCCAGTCTGTCAGACCTTTGAAGTAAAAACAGCTTTTCATCTCTGCCTTCAGTTCAGTTCATCCGGGCTGCTGCTGCGCGAACAAAGCATGCACATGCCAAGGCGGCATCATTAATACCCGAGGCATTGCAGAATGCAAATACTACCCTCCCTCTTCCTTTTTTTTGTCTTCTTCTTTTCATCACATTCTTCCTTTCTAAATTTCCCTCTGTGGAATCCTGGTAAACAGGCAAAAGCTCATTAATGGTCCCAAACACACGACCCGGTCTCTCTCCATTAAGGGGAAGTTAGAAGGTTTGGTTGATAAATGTTAAACTATTAACTGTTTTAATTGAATTGGTCATCTGAGAAAAGGTTTTAACAGAAGATCATTTCAAATGTGACCACAGTCATTGAAATAAGCAGGATTTTTAAGTTACAACGAGCTCAATAATGCAAAAAATAAATAAATAAATAAAATAAAATAAATAAATCCTATTAATACCTACTTATGTTTTTGAATTTCCAGGACACATTTGAATAAATCCTGCAGGTTTTGAATACCTCACTTTATGTATGTTTCTTTATTTTATTATATGAATAAAGTAGGCAAGAATGCTTATGTCATTTTTACAAAAACCTTTAGATTTCAGATTCTTCTAAACACCATTGAGAGGTGTTGAAAATGTCTGAAGTCACCAGCGGTCTGTATATTTTATTACTGGAATTTCTGCTCTATTTCAAGAAAATATTTATTGCAATACTTTTGCTGAAAATATAAGACTGATTAGGAGTAGCAGACATTTTTATAAAGGTTGTTTTTGGCAAGAGCGGTCTTTGTTTATTGGGAGCTCAACAAGAAGAAAAGAACGAAAAAGAAAGGAATGACGACAACCCCAAATTTTTCAACTTACCTCAAATTTAGTTACCCAGATTCATGCTGGAAGTTGGTGATGGATATAAAGGTGGAACTTGGGAGGTGGAGGGTTATTATATGTTTAATGATGAGTCTGTGAGTTTATTTCTGTTCTTCAATGGATCATTAAATGATCATCAAAAAGATCATTGAAGTTTTAAATTTTGTAGTCAATTATCCTGGAAATTAATGCTTCAAATACATCAATAAAAGCACTAATTAGACCATCATGCAAATTTTTGACTTTAACTACATGATGTAAAACTAAAACTCATATTAGAAAGGGCAGCTACAAACAAAAACTGACTTTAAATTATGATTATGCTTTTAAATTTTCCACAAAAAATAGTTTGCAGCGTTCCTCGTCTTTTAACATCCTTATAATGACTAAGCACCAATAGCTGCAACCAGAACGGCCTCCCTTCAAATTCTGACCTTTTTTTGATGCTTTTAAGACTCTCTTTAAGTATCTCAGTCTGTCTGTTTCCTTGATTACAAAGATCATCTGTCCTCAAATGTAAAATTATATTTTGTTGTGCTTCGCCCGCATTTAGATCTCAGTCATCTAAGTGTACCTTGGCTCTGATTTAGTCTGTGTATGCCCAAAAAAACCGAGCATATGATTACAGCTGAAGGAACATGGGGACGGAGGCTGACCAGTAATTTGGTTTGGCTATATGCTGCCACTAGTCGTTCTTGAGGATTTTTCCTCCCTCGATCATCTGAATCTTCAAGATCCGAGACGTTCTAAAATTTGTTCAAGCTTTAAATTTATTCATAATAAAAATATAAGAAGTTTAGATTTGTTACTATACTTCCTAAAAGTTAAATTTTTAGACCTTTTAGGAGTAGCCAGTTTTAATAAGATTCAAAAATATGAAATTATTTGGTAAATTCTAACCAAATATGCAGATAATAAATCATATATAAAACTGCAACAAATCAGGAAATAAGTGAAAAACTCAACTTCTGAGTTCAAACAGCCATTAAACTGTTATTTTACTGCGTTGGTCCACTAGACTGAACACAAAATAACAGCGAGCAGCAAACCCAGCTGACATGTTGCCTCCGCTCAAGAATGCACTGCATCAAATAAGCTCTGCTTTCTGCAGGTGTGTGTTTTAATGGCAGTGTGTGTGGGGTTCCTCTACCACACAGGATCCTGCAAATCGCTGTTGCCAAGTGACTTCAAACACCGCTCATTTATTCAGAGTACAGCAATAACATTCACCTGGTGAAAAGTGACATTTCTGTAGCTGAAATTAAGAGGAATTTGACCCCGGGCATAAAGGTGTCTTTCTATAGAGCGGAGCCTCGCATACCACAGCGGAGGGGAGGGAGGAGAGGGAGAAACAGGAGAGGAAGATACTGAGGGAGGAACTGGCAGAAGAGGCAGGGAGAGTGATTAGAAAGAGGTGGATGGAGAGAATGGGAAGATAATTCAAGCAAAGGAAGAGAGAAACAAAGACAGCATGAATAGATAAAGCTGGAAACAACCAGAGGGACCACCAACAGTTTAATTCAGGAAGCAGACAACTATAAATAAGTTTCGACTTTAAACCCTGAACCTTGAAGCTTAAAATATGGCATCATACTTAATTTGGACACATTCAATAGGTGGAAATTATCTTTAAAAATGACAAATGCTCAGAAAGTAAAAAAACCTCAGCAGCTACCTTTGTAATGCGTACGTGTAACTTACAAGGTTAAGAGCTGATAATGCCTTTTCTAAATCTGCTGCTGCTGACTTGGCTGAAAATGTCTTTTGGCTCTTAACAGAGAGGTCATTGTGCTTACTCCCTCTGCTGGCACCAGTCGGTATTACAGGAAACGATTCCACACAAGCAGGTTGGCCCTGAAATCTGCAACATGGGTAATAATGGATAATAATACTCTTAAATAGCTCTAATAGTTTTCTGTTAGAGAAAAGGAAATTACTGATTACTTTATTATTTATAGCCCATATACTCCTACTGCCAAGAAAAATCCCAAATTAAGTCCAATTGTGTTTTCAGGTAGAATAAAAAAATACCACTTAGGTTCAAAGGGATTTATTACAACTAGGGACTATAAATCAACTTTTAGAAATAAGATGTGCAGTAGTTTTGGTTTATGTTGATTATATTGTCAGAGATGGGGGAAAAGAGATCAAACTTCATATTTATGTTCATTTTTATGTGTTTTAATGAGTGTCAGAGGGAATAGAGGCACCACTGTTGGTTGAAATTTCTCTGGAAAGACTCCAATCGTAGCTGAGCTGCTTCCTTATAGGTGAAGTTGAGTCAAACAGGTGCGAATACAGAGAAACAACCAAGGGAGGAGATAAGATGAGGCGGAGCAGTTAGCAGACCACTGATGGTGGAAGTTAATCAGGATAAAAGGTCAGTGCTCCCTCTAGAGGTCAATGGGTGGGAGTGCAGTGGTCAGCTGAGGCCCTGGGGTCCTGCTGGACTGAGCAGCGCATCGTTTCTCCTGGACACTCCAGCAACCAAATGAAGGTTTTTATAATGTAGACTCTGAAATAAATGAGCTGTAAATTCTTTCATCGTTGTGGTTTTGTTGTATTTTCTATTAATATAATTATTCGGATCAGCTAGGATAATACATAACAAGTATGACGGAGTATTGGGGTCATATTATGAAAACATTTTTCAAAACCCATTCAATTGCAAGAAAAAGTAACATAATTACAAAAAAACAAAATCATAAAATGACGAGATTAAAGTCAAACACGAGAAGAAAATTATGAGAATGAAGTCGTAAAAGGCTTTTTTCTCACGATATTATTTTCATTTTCTTAGCATAGCCCTAATCCTCTGTTGTAAATGAGAGTTACAAGTGTGTTTTCTCTGAATAATAAACAAAAAACACTTGGCATACAGTATTAAAACTTTTACTCAGACATGATACAACAAACAGAAACAAGATTCAGAATTAATGACTGAACAAAAAAAATATTATTTATATTTTTTTCTTCTTTCAATCCCCAAAGCACACAATAGTCAATCAGCTCCATGAGTAAAATGGAGTAGAATACAAACAGGACAGAGAACAGACACAAGAGAGAGAAACAGACAAATCAAACAGAAGAGTGACAAATTCAGTTCTGATTTTTTTGTTGTCAGTTCTTGCATTTGTTTAATACTTTGTAATAAAGAAAAGGTGGAGAGCATAGTCAGAGTAGATTGAGACGAGAAACAAGACAAAGAAGAAATTGTGTGAAAGTTTTTAAGATGAGTAAACGATTAAGGAAGATCCTAGATCTACTGGAAAATATTTTTTTTCTCTCAATCAATAACTGAACACTTGATCCAAGTTATTTAAGTCCTTGCACCGTTTTCTCCCTCGTTTCTGATCAGAGCTCCATAAATCCAAGCCGTGAACCCTCTCATTCTCCAGGAGAGCTGCTTTATTCAATCAGTCCTTCCTGTCAGGTTCCTTCACTAGAAACATCTTGGTCGGGGGGTTCTCTCTGCTTTTCTGACAGGTTATAGTTCCCAACAATATTCACAACACCAACCTATCAGAGAAGATCAGGTCCAGGGTTAGCCTCTTCCTGTCCAATTGTTCCTTATTTGTATTTCACTCATATGTATGTTGTCAGGTTGTAGGACCCTATAAAAAGCACCAAATGATCAGCTTTAGCACCCGGAGGGGTCCACACCCTGGTCTACATCTCTGCCCAGGTCCACCCTCTCCACACAAGTTGCTATTTCCATTCCTATCAGGGCCTCTGTTCAGAAACGCACTACTTGGGCTAACGTTAGTGCACCGTCTTCACTGTGCTGCACAAGAATCACGATTTACACACATGACAAGGACTTAGTGGCCCTACATTAAAGATGGCTGCAAACAGCTTGGCAGTGATTGAAAACTGTGAGGGTGGTGAGTTTGAAGGCTGCATAGCACACACTGAACTTCTCTGATTAAACCAGCGCGGGCCTTGGCTCCAGAAGACGTGCAACAACGCCACCCTCGTGTCCAATCGATGCAGGACCATCAATTTCAGTCAGATCATGCCATTTGTTTAAAAAAAGTATTTAATTAAAATCTTTACTCATAAAAACACAAGAAGTTTTAAAATGTAACAAAGATGGCGACAGCAATGCTGCTACACAGTCTAGAAAAAGTGGCAGCATGCGCCTGCCTTGAGTGCACACTTGCAATGACAAACATTTGTGGGCGGGGCGGTGCGATTCGGCGGTCTCACGCGGTGATCGCGGATCGTCGCAGCTCTGCCGTCAAGTAACATAAGCAAAGAGAGAGACGCGGCTCTGAATCCTCTTCACAACACCTTCCCGTCAAAGAAAAAGCTTCACATCCTCAAGCAGTCCAACAACCAGAGGTTTAAGCTGCAAGTCTATTTATTCCCAGGCAAAGTCAAAGCGGGTGAGTGAAGCTGTAGCTATGGCAGCCGAAATGGGGCAAAACGACTCCAGGAGGCCGGGTTGTTGTAATAAAGCTTCAGGTCAACATACCAGCTTAAAAATTCAAATATTCTTCCAACAACCTGGTATTTCACCCAACAACACTCAGCACATCACAGCCAAAGTTACAGTTTCTGCCAGTCAAAACGTGTAGCTGCAGATTAATGAACAAATGCATAAAAACATGGCCACACGTTGTTTTACAAACGCTCAACCACCAGCTCAGCAAAGCTGGAAGTAACTTAGCTTAAGAACCTGCACTGAGTCTATAGCTTTTATCACTGTATGATTATAAATCACTCAAAGCTAAGCTCTCAGCTAGATAACAAAAATACAGAGAGCAAAACAAACATGTCGCACAGAGAGATGAGAAATGTAAATTACTCCTAATTAATATCATGTAACAGTCAGAAACATAATGCAAATGTTGCAGAATAACTGTTTATTCATCTGAGTTATGTTAAATAGTTTGCCTTCAGCTCACCACTGTTTTCATCCCTGGTTATGAACGCTGTGCAGTAGCAGAAGGCTCAAACATTCAAGAGAGGAAGCTCCAAAAGGAAAAGTTTCTAACGATCAGAGGAGAGAACTCATGCAAGCAGTTGTCCAACAGTCAGCTTCACCTCTGACTGAGGAGAAATAAAGAGACGCTCATTTTGGGTTCCTCGGGTTCTGTCCTCAGTCCGACTGTTTCTAATCTAGATCACAGATCTAAAAGCTCAGCAGCTACAGAATCAGCCTCACTCAAAACCTGCATCAGCTCATATTCTCACACCACTAAAGCACTGATTCTATACTACACAGTAAAAAAGGCTGGCAGACACCTGAAGGTCACCTAAATCATAAGTTTACCTTCAGCTCATTTTCCTTTTGCCAACAATCCAAGTCAGCAATGTTGCATAAAATGCTGACTTTTTCCGCAAATAATAGAAACGCTACTAATTTGACCAAACGTATGCAGAGATAGAAGGAAACTGAAACAAGGTTAAAGTTTCTCCCATGATTAAAATAAATCACCTGTCTGACAGCTCAGCCACAGCATCACACTAACGTGGGGGCCGAACACCCTCTCTGAGGAACACCAGGGTCATCTACTGGGCTGGACGCTAACAACCCTACAGCTTCCTACGTTTGCCTCCAAAACCGGGTCTGATTCTGGCTGGCAGAGCCAAACTCTACTAGAACGTAGCTGGAAATATTTTTCCACAACTTAAAATCTACAGCAAAGCCGATGGAGATCAGAGTAAATCTAATAGAGTGGGAGAATGGTTGATTTGTCTGTGTTCTTGCATACTGTATTTGCATTGATGTGAATGTGCAGGTCTTTAAAAGACCATGGATGATTTAGCACCTGGAAGAAGACAGCTGTACCTCTTCACTAGAATGACACTGCAAAATGTTCTCATTTCTATTAAATATTGGCTAAGGAGGTGGTTAAATATACTTCAGAATATCAACAGGTTTTTTTTTTTATTTAAATACACGACTGCCAGAAAGGGAAGTAAATCTGTGTTTCCCAGTATTGCTCACATTCAAGGGTGTGTGGAGGGTTTTCTTCTAAACACTTTGTAGCTGCATTTGACTTTTTCACCAATTCGGTTCTTCACAAATTTCAATCACAGTAGATGTCAATAGCTAATGTCAAAAAATAAAAAATAAAATAAAATAAAACCAGCCAATCAGTTACTGGGAACGACAGAAATAAACTGGCAGAAGCTGGTGCAAAAAAGCAGCAATGAGGTGTGGTTTTGGCCCTGGTCAGTTTCATGTTTCGTGATTTCAAGAGATAAAAACGGGATGTTTCATAAACAGCAAAAAATAGAGCTTTAAATTTCTTGAAGCCACGTATTTCACAAGTGTGAGCAGGCCATCGTTTCTGCATGACTTCTCTGTTCGTTTTTTGGTATTATTTACAGCTATTGTACAAAAAGATTCAAGCCAACACGCAGCAAAACGTCCAAATCCACAGGTAGTAGGTGTAGGATTTCCATTATACCGTCGAGCATAAAGGGATTTCATTATTGCAACACAACTAGAGATCCTATGTAATTCATTCATTATTTGTGCAGATATCACCTATCGGGTGAGATTAAAACTTTTTCCACTGTCACATCATTTCAGCATGTTTCCATTTTCCAACTCCACTGATGCTTCGTTGCAAAGCTTTCAGCACCTCGTTTCTAAAAAAGATCAGAGCAGAGTGGAGTCGATTCAATTTAAACATCCTAAGCGTCACTTCTACAGTCAAACGTCAGACACATTTATTTCCTCACTGACTTGCTGACCAGAAGGCCACACACTCAGATACAAGCTGTCCAATTATCCACATGATTACTTTCAGGGCACAGAGAATGATTTCCTCTTTCATGGCCACTGGATAAAATTTGTGCTGGTCGTTAGGGCAGACTCTCATCAAGATTGCCGGACAAAATGTTTAACCACAAGGCTGCTTCACTAACATCTGCACCGAAACTCAGCAGTCACTCACCGGGTTAAACACATAAGGTTAAAAAGTATGCAATAATGAGAAAACCCTACACTTAGTACCTTCAAGTTCATCTTAGGTGTTTGGAAGAGATGGTCATTTTTAGGGAACAGGAACATTTACACAATTACAACTCACAAAAGTGCATAAATGACCACCAGAGAAGAGAAGAGAAGAGAAGACAAGAGAAAAGGGGACTGGTTCAGGGAACAGAAGATAAAAGAGAAAAAAGTACTTTTGTCTTCGCGTGAAGCTTTACTTCCTGTAGGCTTCAAGCATCTTAAAATGCCAAACATCTGCTGAAGTAGAGATAAAATCTCAACTTAAAAATAAAAGAAACAAATTATTCAAGTCATTCTTCCTTTCTTACAAAGCCCGGTGTGCGCATCAGGGTTGGAGGGGCTTAGCTTGTTAAACAAAGCACACCCAGCCCCCTTTTCCTGGATTTCAATGTATTAAAAAGCGCTCATTTCATGAGTACAGTACTTCAAAATAGAAACAAGTTTCAGCATGACTATTTAAAAAAAACAATATTTCTATGTTTAACCGATTGAATAAAATCGCTTTGATGATGTGTTTTCAAGTCCTTAAAAGGAGATTTTGTTTTGACGCTGGACAGTTGATTCAAATGCTTTGCACCTGATCTTCAGCTAAAATCATACAAATAACTAACCAGCTAGTTATGAATATAAGAGACGGAGGTGCAGCGAGCAGCAACTGTAAGTAACCAAAGTGAAAAGAAAAGGAAATCACCAGTTATGCAGAAGCAAAGTGCCACTGTGAGATGAAGATGTGAAAACTAACGTCTAATTTAAATTAAGACATTTTTTCTTGTATGTGTGGGATCATTTCTTGAGTCAAAACTCCTGTAGAAGAAAACTGAGGATGGGAAACATAGTGAAAAACCATGCGTGTGTGTGTGAGCATTCACAATTATTAAATTCAAGCTTTTCCTGTGTATATGTTTCTTTTTTCAGTTCAGGTATCCCGTTTCGGAGAACTGCAGGTGCATGTGTGACCGTATGTCCGTGAACACATAATGAAGTGTATGGTGACGGGAAACGTGTGTCTGGGTAAAAGCTGGCAGAATAAAACCAGCGGGTGCTGCAGTTTAGCGAGGCCCAGCAGGAGGCGCCAGCGAGCAGACGCTGGAGGCCGTGTTGGTAATCCTGGTGTGCGTCGAATCCTGACCGGTCTGAACTCGGCTCCCTTAAGTCAGCTGGTGAGGCGCCTCGAGCATCTCCATCAGAAAGGTGTCAATGGGCGTGTCACCAATCAGTTTAAAGAAGAATAGATGCTCCAGGCACTTTAGACCGATGGAGCGCAGTGCTGGGAGTCGGAGGAGGAGCTTGGCAAACCTGGATGAAGAACAAATGGGTTAATAAAAAATCAGATACTCAGAAAACTGAATTTACTGAACAATGAATAACCTGTTTGTCTAAAAATGTTTAAAGTGTTACTGTACCTGCCCTGCTGGTCAGGGTATTTTTGTTTGCAGTATGCTTCAAGTGATGCATAAACTCTCTCTCGCAGAAGCTCCACCTCACTGGGATTGGACAAACCCTTGGCATCTTTCAACAGGAAAAGAAAAATATACAATCAGTACATCCATTTTAGATGCCTCTCCATGTAAAGTAACCTGAATATCTCTAGAACTGTTTTAACAAGGTTTTTGATACAGTCTTTACCTGGGTTAAAGAGAATGATAGCTCGAAGGCAGCCCAGCTCTGACTTGTCCATCTGCATATCTCTCATTTTGCTTACAAGCTCTGTCAGAACCCTGAAGAGAAAAGAGATATGCAGTAGGACGATACATACAGGGGGGATGCCACAATGGTGGAATTCATTACGAGAACAGAAGTAGAGGAGAGAATGAAAGAAAAAAAGCAGAATATTAAAAAAAGAGACACAGAGGAAATGACTTCTAAGAAAAACAGACTCCATAGGCCCACATGGTAATTCATAATTGCTTCTCAATGGTTATCACAGTAGGTATGGCATGGCTGAACTGCTGGTTCTGCACAAGAAAATAAAGAAGGGGGAAAAAAGGTTTTAAACCAGAATGTTAAACCTAACGGCTGACTGAGAGCTGGTCTGCTTAAACACAGATCTACTAGAAAATGTGTGAAAGTTGATAATGTAGACATTAAAATCTGAAACTGACAACTGCTGAGGAAACAGTAACACAAATCCATTTTAAATACATACATATTTAGGTTTAGCAAATTTTATTTTAAGCACAAGTTTGTCATCCAGAGGTCAACATTTTTAACTACTGCTGGTTTGTTTTTACTTTGCTTGGTTATATCTAAATACAATTTTTTTACTCTTTAAGTATGGAAGCTGAAATGAAACCTGCTTTTATATTCTCACAATTTGCTTTGTATGTTCCTTATGTGCATATTTAACTTCGCCTAAGTAAAACATGTCAGTTTAGGAATCTGGGTATTATCCACTCCTGACATCCAAATTCAAAAATCTGCCTGAAACATCTGACTTATCTTTGTGAAATTTCAACACAATTTTGTTTATCAACATGTATAAACAAAAAAAAGTTAGCATGCTTTGTGAGAAATGTAAGAATTTATTAACAGCATCACACAAAAATATAACCTTCAATAAAAATATAAAGAAACCATCAAGAAGGATTCAGAAAAAACAAAGTCATGCAAATTAGGATCTGCTTACTTACTGATGGATCATCTAAGATCCGGATGAAGGTTTACTGTATTTTCACAGGAATCACCTAACCACAATACCATAATTATGGTTTTACTCACACTGATGTGTAGATTAATTTGGTTTGAAAGTTAGTAGTACAAAAGAAGGAAAGAGGAAATTTTTCAGAATGTATGAAAAACACATGCTACTGATGTGATGAAATGGGTGTGCCCAATCACAGGTGGTGTTTACTGACGCAGGCCAACACAATTTCCATAAACCTCCACTGTAAAGTGGCATAAATAAAAGAACTGAAGACTGGTGGAATATAATTTCCATCCAAACACATAATTTGTACTCCTCTATTGTGTTGGAAACAACCGCTTAAAAAATCCAATTCACTGATTTCCGTTTTGCTGATTTTGTCTCAGAAAGCATCTGATGTCAAACGCGATGAGCAGAACATTCCTCTAATGTTCAAATGCAACAAAAGCCATAAAAAGAAGAAGTCAAGTTAGCTATATGACAAGGCTGAGTAGTTTCGGTTCAGATTTTTGTGTTGTACCAAGGAATCATAAAACTGTTGCTACGATCTAGAAAGAGCTTTAAAGCCTCAGCTTCTCTGTTTATTTTCACATTGAGTCAAAGAGGAGGGGTTCAAGAGAAGTGTTTGTGTAGTGGCGTAATTACCTGTCAAATAGGGCCCCAACCTCAGCATTGTTCGCCCTGTGTATTCAATCACAATGTGTTATTACAATGTCATTACACACATTACAGTATTCTGCCTGTGTGCTGAGAACTTCACCTCTACATGTAGTCCATGCTTAGACATGACTTCACCACTTTAAAACTCAACTCATTTGAAATCTATAGTCTGGATTTTCTGCTAAACCAGAACACTGTCTGAGGTCAAATGCTTTATAAAACAATTAAAAGGCAAATAGAACAAAATCATGATGTTCCTACATCTTTTAGTAAGGAGGAAGAGATTATGATAAATGTCATTTCAAATTATTAATACCAGAAAATTACAGATGAATCCACTGACTAGTGAAAGTGTATCAAATGTTTCACTGTTCCTGATTTGCATCAGAATAAATTGAAATTTTAACAGATGTAGCTCTATACTGTATTAAAACTAATAGAGAAAATCATTTCTGACATTATTTTAACTGACAAATGGAGGCGTTGTACTTTGTTCTTAATTCTAATGCACTTAAAAGTGTGTCAAAAAGTAACCACTTTTGGGTTTTGGGCAAAAAAACTAAAATTAAAAATTCTTGTCTCCAAAGTGACTCAATAAATAGTAAAGGCGATGTGATCAAACTTAAAACAGAAATAATTGTTTTCTAATTGGCACAAAAAACAAGCAAGTTTAAGAATCTAATCCTTCCTTGTTTGTTCATGATGACTGTAAACAGCTCTATTTATTTTTAAATGATTCTAAACACGTCAGGCATTAAAACACCTTTAATTACTTTAATAACAAGTCACTCATAAAAATTGCCTTGACGCAACCTGCGTGGGTTTACAAAATGTCAAATAACACAAAGTAGTGTTTTGTTTATAATATGGTGGATCAGATTTGAGAGAACGTAGATGATGATCACACTGTTCCTTAGATCAAAAGTCTAAATAAAACTTTAGATGGATCTCTGATCCAACAGAATCACATGACTAACTCGCTGCAGACATTTTGTATGGAGAGTTAAAAGTTAAAAATTAAATAAAAAATGCATAATTAATTAAACATACCATAACAAACAGAAAATAATCTAGTTGCAGGAGGAGATCTGAGTTTTGAGGTAAATATCAGCAGAAAATGAATGACTTGCAATGAGCCAGACTTACATAAGACCATTAAAATCTACAGCAAAGCTAACTATTTATAATTAAAGAATTATAGTGTAATTGACAGTGGATTAACACGTTGTGATCAGACTTTGATTTTCTTAGGAAGTTCGGACATCTGCAGCAATACATTTTAATCAAGGCAGATAAGAATCTAATACATGGATGGAAGCAGATAACAGATATAAAAGCTTAACACTTTAAGTGAGACAGCCGCACTTTACCTAAGCCTTGCTTTTTAGCGGTAATCATAATAAAATCACCTACTATGTGTGGTTTATCACATTAGAAGATGTCTTCAAATTAAGATAAAATACCAAAAACAAAAAAAAATTAAAAATACACACATGCTTTATAACATTCACAATAACAGGATGCACCCTTAACATCAAAATTAAATCCTTTTAAGGAAACTGCTATAAAATCTTCATTTGTTAGTACTTTTTTATTCTCCAGCCATCATTACTGGATTAATACATTCTACAGTGGATTCTACGTCACTAACTCAGGGTGGGTGTGCATGCATGTTCATGGGTAAGCATTAATCACCAGCCTCCCTTGCCTTGCATGCACTAAAGACGTACAGCCAGAACAAAAACAATAATAAATAAAACAACAAGCAGAATCTTTCAGCCAATGCAGAACACAGCAGTTGCAGCCAACCAAAGATGAAAAGATACTATCCTAAGAACTTAGCCCAGTCAATAATTAATAAACTAAAATTAAACACTAATCAAGAGTATAAAACCATTGAGACAAATGATTGTTAAATTGCAAGGTAAAATAAAAGGATATTAAATTTTATTTTATAAAAATAAGTATGGGATAAATTGTGCAGATCAATCTGAATAAAAATATACTTATTATATCAAATCCGTACAGTTAGCAGTATTTTTATACATAAATCTGTAGAATCATGAGAAAACTTTTAACTGTTGCATATCTTTTTCTTCTGTACATGCATATGTAAATTACCTGTCAAATATGGCTCCGACCCCTGCGCTGTGGGCGCTGTTCCTGTGGACATGGAGGCCAGTGGCCAGTAAAATGCCGTCCTTCACCGAGATGGAGCGATGGGAGAAGGACGCGATCAGGAGCTCATTCCAGCCTGTTGGAGAGTCGGCGTCTCAGTATCTGAACTGGGTCTTAAAGAATCTCTCTCTAGTCATTTCTAGAGCTGTTTAACCATAATAATTTCTAGCAACGTCTTATTTTTAATCAAAAGTAGCTTAATCATTTAAGGTTAAAAGCATCAAAGTCTTATGAAATACTTTTAATTCTTCTAAAACTAAATGTGTTAGAATAGTTGCTAATACATAAAAGAAATCTGGCTTTCTGGCAGGTTTTCTAGCTGGTTTTACACAAATAAAAGGCAACAAGAACTGTGACCATCCTTAACTTAGAAGGAAAGTCTGAACACACTGGACACGGTTTCATCCATACTTAAAGAGATTGAGAGTATGAAATAATGATGTGCTTTTTTTGTGACTGCATGGGAAAGATTTTAAAGTTGAACCACTATTAAATAAATTTGTTTGAAAATTATTATTTAGTTTATCAGGATTGTTTTTGTATTGGATTTGCAGAATTCATCTTCTTATGTGGTACGAGAAAAAAACAAAACCCATCAAGGCTCTGTCAGGAAGCAACATATGAAACATGTTGATTTTTAAAATAATAATAATAATAATAATAATAATAATAATAATTGGTTCATAACACATCAGCTTTGTCAACAATTTGAATAATAAGTACCTTCTCCAAATCCCACCATTAGAGCACTTGTGTTTTGCATCTGGATGAAGGATTAAATTAGCTTTAATAATTTCTTATACTTTTTATAATGACTGTGTTAGAGCTTCTTTTGTTTTCTACTTGTTGTTTGCATTGATTGTGTTTCATATTAACAAAATGTGTGTAGTTGTGTAATTTTTAACCTTCTTTTGTATAACCTCTGTTTGTTTTCAGCATGACAGATTACTCCTTGTCCAAGGGCAGCAGATAGGAAACAGCCTTTTTGCTGATTCTGATGCATTTACAGAAATATTAATGAATGCGTTTGGCCTGGCCATGTATGTTAGCACATTTCAAATTTCAACCAGTTTGTTATATTTTAAGCCCAGGATACAGAATTAAGCTACAGAGGATAAAATCCTCATAATATCAAGTTGACACTACAGTTGTGACCAAGACTAACCTGCGCGGAGCAAGATGACTTGGTCATCCAGAGGAAGCTCAGAGAAGTGAGGGATCCTCTTGGCCCACTCCACCAGAGTGAAGAGCTGCTTGTCTGCTGCCTGACAGATGTTGGTAACCGGATCGTTGGGCTGAATTGTATGGAAATGGAGAATTAGATCTGATTTATTTTTTTACTCTTAGGAATATTCTTCTAGGAATATTTAATTAGACTTGAAGAAGAAATTAATAATTTTTAAATATCTTTAAACTTTATAATTAATTCAAGATTTAATTTCTAGTATCATAGTTACTCACAGAGCTTCCGCCTGAACTTCCATCTGCATGAAGCTCCGTCTTTTGCTCTACAGCCATCTCTGCCTCCAAAATCTTCTCCACCGGCATTTCCTCGTTCACTGCGCTGGTCGACTCCACCTCGCCTTCACGCTCCTTGTTTCTCTGCCGCTCCTCCTGGACAGCTGCACAACGAGGGATCGGAGCAGGAAAGGAGGAGCACGGGATCAACAATATTGGAGAAAAGGATGAGAAAAGTAGAGAAAGTGTGATGAGGAGAATGAAAATAGGACAGAAAACGTGAAGGACATAAAAGATTAATGAAATCAGTAGAAAGAGAGCATTGGTTTCAAATATGGTCAAAATGTGTGGGCAACAAGAAGAAGAAAGAAATTTATAGAGATCATTATCAGAAAGAGAAGCAGGAAGAGAAGCAGAGAAATGAAAGAGAGATCAGCATGAAATATGCAAAAGTCAGTCCAATATTAAACATTTCTGTTCTTTTACTTTTCTGTATTTTGGGAGCATTTTAATTCACACAATCCACTGTAACTGGTGCAAATGCAGTGGAGACAATTAAACATTAAAATCATGAATTACTTGGTTGCAAAATAATAAAATTATTGTCCAAGAAAAACATGTGACACAACTGAAGCAATGTAACTCCTGAACATGAGTTTATATTTACAATCAAGGAATTGCTTCACTTCACCAATGCCCTCCTCATTATACAACAAAATACATAACAGCCAAATAACTTAAGTATCAACAAATCCATCACACAAAAATATAAAATTTAATCACGTCAGTCAATTATTACTATTCCGTAAATAAACATTTTCATAGAAATCAGTAATAACCATTTAAAGCCGTGATTCACAATTTTTACCACTGACAAAAACATTACAAAAACCACTTATTGCTAATTTATCTTATTTGATCCCTAAAATAGTCCAGATATTTTAATCCTCCAAAACATAATGAGGTAAATTATCTGTAGTACTGGGTGATAAAATTACCTGACATCTTTTCATTTGGTCTCATTAACCTAAAAGCAGTTCATGGTTTGAATGTCCTCAGTACAACATGTGCTCTTACATACATACTCTGTAAAAATGGCAATAAAACAAGGATGTGGAGGGAGTTTTCCACTAGTAATTTATTTGACTGTTATAGATGCAGAAACACTCATTAAATGAATCCTCTTATCCTCCAGACATGCCCTGCTGCTGCCAATATAACATTTTCAATTTTTTTTCTCCAGTTTATGAATAATGTTTGATGTAGGACGTTGCATCTGCTTGTTAGTCTCAGAGTAAATCCTGATTTATGCCTCTAAGGAATGCTGTTCATAATTTTTTTTTTTTTAAAAAGTTCCTAAAACTGTGATTACAAAAAGTTTAATGTATTATTGAAAATAATTATCACTCCATGAACACTTTTGGGTTGAAATCAGTTAAATGTGTAAAAGTAATATTTGATATTGATATAGAGTGATAAATTTTTATTGCAAAACAGCGAGCCTTTGCTCCTCTGAGCTCTCTAGCGCCACCGAGGCTGGAATCACAGCTTTAAACAATTTCAATAGGAGAAAAAAAACGTCACTGTATTTACTGTTGGAAACAATGCAGTTAAACGGCCTTTACTTAGGCAAGCGCTTTAAAAAAACGATTTGCTTTCACAGCAATCTGCTCTCATCAACTTGGGAAATGAGAGAGAGAAAATTAAATGTTGTGCATCTAAACCACAAACGAAGAAAATGCGCGACAAATAAAAGAAAAAAGTGCAGGAAATTAAACATTTCTACTTCCAGCCCCACAAGCATCAAAGTCTCATTAGCCTCTGAACAAATGTGGAACGGCTCTGTGGTTGATGGCAGGAAATATGCCCTAATTGTGCAGCAATCAGATGGGAGTAGAATAGCTTTTTAAAGAATGGGGATGATTAAAGAAGAGTTTGTATATTTGGCTAGCTGTGCGTCCACAAAGGGTGAAAACACCTATGGAAGTCATTCAAGGCTTGCTCTGGCCTGCCTCTGAGGCCTGGCATTAAGCTACGGAAAAATATTTTAAATGAGGTCCTTCTAAGCGACAGCAAGCGTAATATGCCTCTATGCCTTGATCGCTCATACAGACAGCCACACCCCCCTCCCTCTCTCTTCTCCTTACATCTGTCGTTCATCTTGGCCACTACAGAAGGAGGGAGGGGGAGAGAGAGAACGAGAGGAAACACAAAAGAGGAAGAGAGGGGGCAAGGGGTTAGTGTTTGTAGGACTCATCCACCCCACATCCCCCTCTCCTTCTTCCCATCCTCTACTGTAAACACGTCACCCCCCTTCCTTCAGATGCAGAATATCAACGTCTCTGTTTACCACACTGCTCAAGTAGCAATCAAATAGACATCACCTCATTTGTCCAGTTAGACGCACTAAAACGGACACCAAATATTCAAGCCCAAATAGAAAAAAAAGTTACAGATTATGTAAGCAATGCCTATGTTGTTCTACACTGCCAGATTAATTTATAATCTGTAAGAATTGAGAGCAGCGCTGTAGAGACAGACCGATCAGTGTTTTCCACAAACTGACCGGAGATTACACAAAACCATTCAAAAATTATTCAGCTGCTGTGACTGCAAGGACAATTAAAGCAGAAATGCTGTTTCTCTAAATTGTTATAGTCTCTAGTTTTTCAGTAGCAAAGAATAACAGATTAATTATAATCTGATCTGATACATTTTATTTTGAAATAGCTACAACAGATGGGGAGGGCTGTTTTAGATCAAATTATTGTAATTTTAAAACATACAGAGAAAAAAAAGCTGAATTATAAAAGAATAACTCAAAAAAATGATATGGAAAGACATGTATTCCTGACAGAGACGATACTAAATATTGACCAGGTCAAAAAGAACCTATACAGTCAATATTGATGCAATGATAGGTTTTTAGGGATGCACATTGTGTCACAAATTTTATCACAAAGAAGAGGCCAGAGAACAGAGTTAGTTAAGTCTCTGTACCACCAATACATCCAGTGATACTTCTTGTTTAAGGCAGAATATAAGGTTTTAAAAGGCAAAAAGGTGATAAATTAACTACAACCGAGTCGTTTCAATACCAAAGCCAAAAAGTGCCAGCCAAAAGAAATCTTTTCCAAAACAATCTTGTCGTTATGGCAACATTCATAAATATTATCACATTTCACATGTTTTCTTAATATTTTGCAGCCCTAATTGTTTTTTATTGGTGTCACATATTGTCAAATATTACAAATAATGAGATGAAAAAAGTTGAGTAAAATATGCAAGAACTTCCTATCAAGGCATTTAGCCTTGAATGTTCCTTCTGCACATTTTCACTTTACATGGCTAAAGTATCATTAATTTCAATTCAATTCAATATTAATACACAAAATATTTAATTGTACGTTGGAGTGAAATTCTAGCATAAGACTGAGATAATAAAAATACACCAGTGATCTGATCGGGTCTTAAACTTCTGAACTTTAAGAGAACTGCCATCAGATGACCTCAAATGAACTGGCTTATGAAACGCCCTGAAATGATTTGCAGAGAAAACCTGAATGATGTTGTAAATCATTAAATCTGTTTCACATCTGAATGTTTATGGTTCACTTTGAAAATTTAAATAGAGAAAGACTCACTAACAAGTAATTCCACATTAAGAGTTTTATATAGTGCAGAGTCTTTAATTTAAGCAGAATGGTTATGTGCTGTACTTATTCAAATAGCTAGTCAGGGGTGTTTAAGTTTAACTGCTGCTCTTTTAGGTTTTTCTGTTTGCACAACTTATGTGATGTATTCAAAAAACGTGAATTAGTGTTTGATACTCCAAAAACGACCCGTCAGCAGCTTCCTGACTCTATTTATTTACTTTGTTATCTAAAAATCTTGAACTAAATAAGATAAAAAAATAAAAAAAATTTTTGGTTTTGATCAACAGTAAAATAATTTAATGACAGAAAAAAACTTTGCCTGTGGAAAAAGCTAATGATTTTAAAAGATTTTTGGGAGGAAGACATTCACAAAATGTGTTATTTTATTGAACTGCAAGTTAAAGAAAAACAAACCAAAATAAACTGAAGAGGATTTGAAAGAACATCCCAACCCCAGAGTGCTTAAAAGAGAGCTATTAATCTCTTTGAAACCTGTCCCTTTCTGCTGTTTTTTTTCTTATGAATCAGAAACATCTATCTTTGGAATAAATGGAAGTCTCTGGATCTTTTTGATGCTTTCTCACCTTCTCTCTTCATTCCCATCGCCAGGCATTTCTGATAGCGGCAGTACTGGCAGCGGTTCCTCTGTCTTTTATCAACTGTGCAGTCTTTATTGTCCCGGCAGGTGTAGGTTAGGTCTTTTCGCACTGTTCTCTTGAAGAAGCCTTTACAGCCCTCACAGCTGTAGACGCCATAGTGCTTACCTGGAAAGCAAAAGTTGAAGAAGATAGAAAAGGTCAGTCATACAACTGCAAATTTCTTAAATGTTTCAAACACGTTTCACTAGAACAGTGGAACTGAAGAGGTTTACAGACCAGAAGATCTGTCACCACAGATGGAACAAAGGCGTTTCTGGGAAAGCATCGGCCCTGGGCTGTGGGAAGACAGCTGCTTCAAGCCAAGAGGAGGTTTCACATCATCGGAGCTGCTCACTGCATGGAGCCCTGACATGGTCACTGTTGAGTTAATCTAATAAACAAAAGACAATAGAAAAATTAGTTTGTTAATCAAGATCAATCCTAGATTAATTATTCTTACCCCCATTTAAAAACTTGCATTTGGTATTTTGTCCCAAACTATTTTCATGTCATACAGTAAAACAAAGTCAGATCATGAACATTCATCAAGCCAAAATAACAAAAGTAGCAAATTGGTGTATTAACTAGGCCCCAAATAAAAGCAATGGTTACATATTTTCTAATTTCTATGTTTCTCCATCCCTTTAGGTTCTCACTCTAAAAATCTGACAATAAACAATAAGAAAAGGTTTAAGCCTAAAATGTAGGTGTCATATGTCTGTCTCAAGATAAAGTTAGAAGGAAAAAAAGGAATGAATAATAAAATTAATACTGAAAAAAGGGAATGGCAAATACACAGAAATACAAAATTGTCCAAAAATCTAATTTGGGATATTTTGGAACGTCCTAAACTAAAGATTTTCATTAGATTACTGGATATAAATTTTTTTCTTGATAGCCTAGCTTACCTGGGGGCTGCTAATTGGGCCATATCCCACTGACGGTGTGCCAGGTAGGCAGGGTGAGTCCAGTGATGAGCTAATAACAGAAAAGGGTGAACCAATGCTACTGATGGGGCTGTTGACCCCTGTGGTGGTGATGGGTGGCAGTGAAGTCATGGAAGCTGCTGAAGGAACCAGAGGCGGGGAGCGCTGGCCTGAGGGAGGGGAAGACACAGACGAACTGTCTGGACTGCGAGAATCTGACGAGAAAAAACAACAGAGAGAATGTAAAAGAGTTTAATACATATGTGCAACGTAAAAAGGTAACAGAAACTTGATGTCAGCTGAACGGTTTTTAAGCAAAATACACAGTGTGGAAAATCACAGAGTTTAACTGTTTTGATATCAAGTGAAGCTTTAAAATATAAAGAAAATATAAACAAAAACATTTCTTTATTCAACTGATTTATTCAACTGACCCAACTGATTTAATGAAGTTTCCAAATTGCATAATTTTAGATAAAAACTGCAAAACAGCATTTAAGATCAAACTGGCATAAGTTTTCCATGTGGTTCTGAAACAAACATGCACTTATTAAACATCAGACAAAAAAATGTAACAGCACATGGCAGCAGTTTAATTACTAATCACATTATAATTAATTAGAGAAGACAACAAAAATCAACATTTAAGAAATCTTTTCATTTCAACAATCTGAATTTATTAATTTTATATTTTATTTTACAGAACCAGAGGTCAGACCGACTTTGGATGTTGCGTTAAAGAAAATGTCTGTTCTTTTAGGTCAGTTTTCCACAAATACTGACAGATTTGACAATGATAAATTTCACCACAGTGTTTGTTATGATCACTTCAAAAGGTTGACACTATCATCTGTCGCTGTCTAAACTGTGCTGTCACTGCTTTATGCTGGTTTTTGCCTCATCTGTTTATTTTTTCTTGAGATAAGACAAATCAGCTGTTGAGACCAGTCCTTGCTCACACTCATAAACAAGCACAACGCTCTCAAAAGTTAATTTCTCACAAAGTGAAAAAAATAACATTTGTAAGCTGACTATTATAGTTTGTCATTTTACTCATAATACACTAATAAAGATTCACAGCTGTTTGTTTTGTTAGATGACAATTAATAAACTCTGGAGTTAACATTGCTATGAAACAACTCCTTAAGTAAATAAAACATAATATATATTTTTTAATCTTTAACATAGATTTTTTTTTCTAAGTACTTATAACAACCATTTATATATGTTACTTACATTGTAACATTTAGGCAAACGAAATAACCTCATGAAACAATTTTTATTTCTAAAAATAAAACATGTTACAAACCGCTTTGCTATTTTAGGATGATAATTTGGAGAAGTGAGTAAGTGTTGCCAGGGTGTCTTATTCTAACCATGGTTTTGTTAATGCTGATTTTATTACAGGTGCTAATATGTATGCAAGTATAAACTTTTAATAATGAATACAAATATTGTTTCTTATGAACAAAACATTAGAAATAAATGGATCTGTGTCGTTTTTTTGCTCACCTCTGCTGTCTCCCATGATGGTGGTTGGGGCGCAGGGGCTGCTTGGCAGCGTCAAGCCGGCGTTCTTGCGTCTCCAACAGCCCTCTGTCAAACTCGAGACCGCGGACTGAGGCCCGGGCCGGAGTTGGTTTGGGAAACCAAAAACGGGTCTGAAATTCCAACACAAGGAAGAGCAAGAAATAAAAATAAACATATGAGGCTGACATTTCAGTGACGTCAATCGGAATCAAACAGTTGTGCAAATGATTGCGATTACTCAATCTGCTGCTGCCAGAAGACATAAAAGCGAATCTGTTGATTTTTTTTCTGGTCATTTTGTGTAACGTTTACAGTCTGGCTTTGAAAAGCAGCCAGCTGCTCAGCTGGTGCCAAGAACGTCCTGTCCAGATATATTACAGGGTTGTAATAGATCAATATTAATCCAACAGTGTGTTACTGACATAACACATTGTGCGTTTATCGCAGTGATTAAAACATCTCGCAGCAACATAACCCAGACGGAGCCCTGACAGATGTCAACAAACCACTGCTGCTTTCAGACAGCCAGTCGGTAGGGCTCGTAAACTAGCCAAGCTAACGTTACAAGAAAACTTAAAATATCAGACTGTGCCGTACAAATAACTTGTTTTACTTATTTTTCAATGTGAAATCAAACGCAAAGCACTCGGCACACAGTTTAAATAAAGTTGGTATTTCTTGTCAAGTTTAGAAACCATAAATTAGAGTCTGTTTTAAGTTGGCAAGGTAAGCTAGCTATGTTTAGCCACCTACCCCAGCAAGCTAACTAGATAGCTAAAGTGGATCAGAGGAAAACAGGACAGACAAGAACAAACCGGATTATCACTGGCAGTCCTGCCTCTGTCTCATTCTCTCTCGCATATATGCTAGCTGAATTAGCTAAATGCATATTTATAGCAAATAAAAACGGATTACTGACGGTTTAACGGCGCAGCTTCTTCGCATGAAAAGATGTGGCGACTAGGCCCCGTGTGTGTCTATCTCTCCCCCCACTTTGCCTCGCATTCAGCCCTCCCTCACTTCCTCCCCCTGCGCCGATGAAAACATGATGGTGGAGGATTTGGCTTAGTGCTCCTGTACAGTTGAACATTGGCCCCGAAAATCATTGCAACAGCAACAGAGCACCCTGGTTTCGGAGAGAGGATGTGTGGTCATGATGCGCCTCACATGTCCCTGAGAGAGGGAGACACGTCCAGTGCAAGAGGTCAGGAGGTCAAGACAAGTTCAGCTTTGCATTTCAGTAGCTCCAAAGGTTATTGTCGGACATTGGTGACTTCATCAGTTTCGTTATTGGTTGAGCCAGTGTGTACTCTTATGCAATACACATATTTTTATTCCTATAATCACTGCTGAGTAAACACATAAATGACCTGATTTAATCCGTAGTGTTTACTTTGGTTTTGAGTCTAATGGTTAAATAATAAAAATTAGATAAAGGTCTAAGGGGTGAATTTTAGTTAATCAGAACCAAATAGTAACCAAAACAGATCAATGCAGCATCTCTACTTAAAAAAAAACTGAAAGACTATAAATTGCACTGATTATTTTCATATGCTGTCAGTCTTAAAGAGCTGAAATAACAAAACTCAATGACAGTTTTAATTTAAAAAATGACTGCACTCTTTATTGTGTAATTAACATTATGTGGGACTAAGTAAAACATCTTTTAGGCACACTTCTATGGTATTTTTCCATTTTCCATTAGATTAGTTCAACCACATATTTGAAGTCTTCACTTTCTGCTTTTAAATTAATTTTTTTTTGTTTCTATAGGGGTTGCAGCTATTCTCTTTGGATCAAATTTTGCATTGGATATTTCCCAATCTATGCGAAAAATAGCCTGATTTTTTTTTTTTCCAAACATATTCCAAACTAATTTATTGTATATATAGCATACAATATAAGCCTGTTTTCTGTGTAATTTTATTTAAAAGTGAGCATTTTGAAAATATGACACTAATATAGAATTCATGCAAATTAATTTTTTATACAAATGAAAACATTTTAATCATGTCATAGTAAAATTTAGTCATTAAAAAATATGTACATATAATTAAATCTCACAGACAAAATGCCAAACAGTTAAGTTCATTATCAAATCAAATTTTGCATTTACTTATAGCTTCTCCTTCTCTTAACACATATGTCTCATAATAATACAGCTCACGTTTGTTTGGATGTGTTTTTCTTCATAACTTTTTTGTGTTTTTAGCAGGATATTCCTATTCTTGGTGAAAATTAGTTTCTTTCAATAGAGATTTGAAATACATTATCACCCCCAAGTGGCTTGACATGGTACTACAATTACAAGCTTACAGTTCCTGGAATAAATAAAGCTGAAAGACAGATGAATAAACCCAGTTTTGTTTGATTTAGTAAAATTACTGCAATTCTGGGCATATAATAGTGGAGTTACTTGTATCCTTCAAGAAATATCCCATTGGGATACTATATAGCTTAACACAAAACAATATTTTCGGAAAAAATAATTGTGGATAAAATGATGCCATAACACCGTTTATAAGAAATGTAACTTCCTTCTCAGAATTTATTACACCATGTTTTTAACAGATAAGTAAACCCAATTACTAGTCCTTGTGCAGTTAAGTTGAATGTATGCTAATGTTAGTCTCAGCTACTTTTTAAAGGCTTTAAATTTAGACAAAGGGAATAGATAAATATGACCATTGTTATTTGTCATTCTCTATAAAGTTAGAAAAGAGTTTAGCAGTTTGCATTGTTTTTTTTAAGTCAACAGAGAAAGACAGGAAGCAAATCTTGACATATTGTTTTTAATCATTTTATTCTGAAAACATGTAAGTATAGTACAAAAGTATCAGATTTTAAAACAAAGTACATAAAATAATATTTTCAAGCAGATAAAAGCTACTGAAGTCCAAATTCCAGCTCATGTTTTACAGCATTTTTAAATTTTAATAATTATCATATTAGCTATACACATTTATCCAGATTTTAACAGAAGATGGCACTTTTAGTCTATGCTAGACTAAAATGTTTCATGTGTTACATTTCCACATTACTAAAATAGCCTTTTGCATCCTTTTATGTTGATGCTGCTTGAGCTTTTTGTATTCAATCATATCTAGAACAAGGAAAACCTTAAGACTGTGATTTGACTGATGGAAGCAATTGATTACACCTTTTAATATTATCTAGAAATCATCCTGCAATTTCAAAAAACTGAACCCAAGCCTGGCCATTTCTTGCATTTCAAACAAACACTAATTAATGCTGAAGATGTCACTATCTAAATATGTGCATGTGTGCCTCACGCATGTGTGTGTCAGTGCTGCATTAGGGATTAGCCCCAGTGTGTGTCCACTAGTGATTAGCCTGGTCAGTGGGCCTGTTGTGCATTCACTCAGGACATTAGCATATTAATGCAGCCTCGCTCTTGATCTCCCTCTGCCCTCTAACTCTCCCGCTCTGTCCCTCTCTCGTGTTTTCTCTTTCTCTATACATATTTCCCAGACTGCAATGTTGCTTCCTGCAGCTTCAATCCATAAATCTCACCAATTTACGCTCCTCGTGCTGTGAAGCAGCACACAATCTGGCCAAACAAACGTCAAGGTTCCTGGTCTTCCTTTTCCCTCCAAAAGTCTGCTGCTCCCCCCACTCTTTCTGCACCACATTCAAATCCTTCACTTGCTCTCATTTTCCCCTTTCTTTCTCCAGGTCTGCCTCCCCCCTGAACTTTGTCAAACACAGGAAAACACACACAGAAGCAAATTCACAGGAGCAAACACAGAGAGGGTGAGTCCACACACACTCACACACACAGATTCCCAATCCCCATTCATCCTCCTATTCTGTCACTTTACCCTTTCCAGTGCAAATTTAGCAAGGCCTGCTTTAGACTTCAGTGCTGAAGTGTGAGCCGGATACATTCAAACTTTAACCTTTTTCCAAAATGGGGGCTCTCTTGATCTGCAGAGCAAGATGTGTAGAAACAATTAGACATGCCACCTGTGTGAAAGAAACATTTAAAGTTAGCAGATATTCAATTAATTGGAGTTAATTTTCACTCTCAATTGATACAAGCTGGATTGCATCTTTTGTAATGAGAAACATTAAGGCTTTCAAGAGACTTTTCATTTTTGAAAAAAATAAGAGCTTAGCATAGATACAGAGGTGATGTTTACATTGGATTGCACTTAGGCAAATCGGGTGCCTTCCTCTTCACTTCCTGTAAGTGTTGCCAGAAAAAATAGTTAGCTTTTCTCAACATAAATGCAATATTGCATTAAAACTAAGTTTAAGAAACTTTGATGAAGCGCTTCTAAAGCATCGAATCTTAAAATTGCATCGGTCTTATTAGTAAAACCTTCAGGATGTCTTGCAAAAATGTCAGATGAGTTTCTTGAAGGCTTTAGATTTACATAAACTCACACTCTCTGCCTCGTTCAGTAGCACTCTCCCTCTCTCTGTTTGTCTTTCTGCGCCTCACTTTTCCACCCACAGAGCTGCTGAGTTTGATCCCATCCATGGTGGTCTGTCCCTCGCTGATGTTGGGAGGTCAGGAGCGTGATGTCCATCCACAACTCCTGGTTTCACAAAGGCAGACGCAAGAATTGCGTTTGGACAATCAACTCCAGACCTCCATGTCTCCTTTGGTCATTAGAGGATTCACATTCTTCAAGAGGCAGGTGCATCGCCTGGTTGTGTGGCAGTTGATGCATTGCTGATTTAGTGATTGAAGTTTCAAGCCACCAAGGGCTGGGAGAGGATCCAAAATATCAGTTTGTCCACTTGCTGAGAAAAAAGGTTCAAAGCAGTGTTTGTCCGTGGCCTTCAGGTCAGCAATTGTGGATGAAGAAAAAGAAAGACCTGAAAAAAAAAAAAGAAATAACCAAGAATAAGCCTGAGAAAGAGAAAGGAAAAAAGCGCTAACTCATGCTTGTATTCTGAGCCGGTGACACCATGATAAACGAAGGGGTCACCACCCGGGGGCAGGCCCGTCCTAAAGGAGCCAGCGCTGTGACCTTGCACAAAAGAAGGAGTGGGTCCCCCCCAACGGTCACACGGATCAAAGAGGACAAAAGCCTGAGATGATAACTCAGCACAGCAGTTGTGCACCTGATTATCAAGCACATAAGCAACAGGGGTAGAAAATTTCCCCAAGTTAGATCAAGTGAGGGTGGAGTAACGGAATTAAAAAGTAAAACCGTGACTTGCTCTAATCTGATTTGCCGAATGCAACATTTTCTCTTTATCTGATTCGCTCTGTTAGGCGTTCTCTCTTTCTGTGGGACTCCGTCTTTATCCAAATGATGCGGTCTTTGGTGAGGCCTGGTCTATTCATCCGAACCCCATGTGCTGTGTGCCCACCATTGAGGTGCAGAGTAGCATGGTCACAAAGGATGGCAGCAACTCAGCGAGCTTGTTCCTTAAAGTTTTAAGCCTGTGTTCAGAATAAAATTTGCAGTTAGAGCCAGAAAATCTTTCATTTTGTTGAAAAAATAAATTCAAAGTGGAATCTCTTAAATGCTTTCTTAAGTCCTGGTATGTTTCAGCATTGTAATTGTAAGTTTACAACATTTCAATGGTCTTTTCCTAATGAAGTCCATAAAGTCTTATGGTTAAAAGTTTTTTTTTTAACAGTTGGTAGTGCCTTATAGTAAAATTCACCTTTACTTATGCATTAATATAAATAATTTGTTTTGCATTCTTAACAATTTACATAAACTCTTTGCTCCATTTTCCTAACCTCATCCCTTACAACAAGTACTGATCCTGCTGGAATTAAAAAGGCCCGAAAGCCTAAACTTTTCTGCCTTACACTTGTCTGCAGGCACTGATAATACTCGGTGCCCTGCTTAAAAGTGACAAAAAAGATGTATTACCTAAAGGAAAGGAGGCTTGTAGTGCCAGGTATTAAGACCCTGTGGGACATAAAATCTGGATCAAGAATTTCTGCAAAAAGCCCGCCATAAAGTCCATCTCAACCACCGATCATTCATCCTTACATGTGCGACCGACATCCTCTCTTCTATTCCATCCTCCCTCCGTTCTGGGTCGAATTTTAGCTGCATCGCTGTCGACGTCTGACCGCACTTGTCCTACTTCTCCATCTTTCACTCTCTCTGCTTTTGCCTCTTCTGATTCTGCATCCTTCTTCCTCTCCTTCTTCAACCCTTTCTGTCGGGCCCACCCTCCGCCTTTACATTTCCTCTTGGTTTCCCCGCCCTCTTTCGCCTCTCTCTCCCTCTTCTTTCACTCATTCCTTGTCTCTCGCTCTCTCTCTACCCTCATTTCATGCAGCGCTGGGGTTACCTAAGAGACTGGGCCTCAATGGAGAAAATCTCCTTTGGTACAATGAGTTGGGCAAGAGGCAGAGGGGAGGGAGAGAAATGGGGGGTGCAGGGTAAAATTAGGGGGTGCTGGACACAGGAAGGGAGGTGGGGTGGAGGGAAAGTGAAGGGAAAAGATAGTGGGATGCAGATGCATGCAGGGATACGAAAAATTGAATAAGTGGCTTCGCTTGTGTGATTTCGCCTCAGTGGTCAGTCTTTTGATGGATACTTATGGTGCCCCCCTCCCCCACCTGCTCGCCACTCGGACCGTAGCAGTTGGTCCCACTAATTAAGAACGAACTAATTTGAGGTGCTCAATAAAATTTCTAAAGAACTTTAAATAAATCATATAAATTATTAAACTAAAGTCTCACATTGATTGATTTTGACATTGTCAAAAGTTCAAAATCACTTTTTGTGCATGAGCTGAGCGACGTCAGTGTCTGTAGGTACCGTTTTGATTGTTCACTGTTTGTTTGCTCTTGGCTGGAAGTACAAGATGGCACCCAAAAGAGAATAGTTCTTTTTACAAAGACAAAAAGTGTTTTAACTGCACAAACCTTCCCCTTTCAGGACAAGTAATCACACAATACTCCTTTAATCTTTTCCCTGTCTTAGCTTGGGAGATGTTCTCTGACAAAAAAGAAAAAAAATGGAGGCCTGACACATGCAATCTTGTTTGGAGGTTAGTTACTGATTAGCACTAAAGTGTTGCAGTTCATTTTCTTGTTGCACCTTATTGAGCTTCTCAGCCATTCTATTAACTTTGTCATTTGTCTCTGAGTTGGCAAACAGATCCCCTGCTGCTCAGTTTTGTCTCTTTACAACTCATCCCCCCTCCACAAACCCCTCATTACACCCAAAGATGTGAGAAAACAATAGAGCTAATAAAAGAAGCAAAGAGATAATTACAACACCGCTAAGAAGTTGGCCCACGCCCTAACCCATCAAAAGCAGTAACGTAAATCTGGATATGGGGGCGACGTTGGGGTTCTTTTAATGCGCTTTTCAGATGAAATGATACTTATCCTTATTTCCATGTATGTCCATGTAAATGCCAGGATGAATCTGGGATCTCTGTGTTAATGACTCTATCAGGGTCTGATACCCACAGGCTCCTGCTGAGGAAAGAGATCCAAAGGGATTGGGGTGTTCGAGTGTGGCTCAGGAGGTGTCAAAGTTGGGTTTGGGGGCTCTGAGTGTGTGTGTGTATAAGTATGTGTGGGTGTTTAAAACTGGGGACTGAAGGGGGGTGGGGAGGGCAGATTGTCCCTTCTGCTGAATGAAGTTATTTCCAGGCTTCTGTCCATCTGTTACCGTGGCAGCCGCAGTGACCAAGGTGTTGCCATGGTGAGGTGGACACAAAAAGGCGTGGCGTGGGAACGGTTCCAGGGGTCAGGAGTGAGGGTCGGGGGGTCAGGGGTCACAGCCAGCTGGACAGCACACAAGAGGCGATCAGGGTGAGAAAAGAAGGAGGGAAAGTTTCATTCTCTTTCTCTTTTTTCGCCTTTTCTTCTCTTGGTTTTTCTGCTCTGGAGGGAAACGTCCGAAGAGTGGACACCACTGGACATTAACATTGAACTGGGGCAGTGAGATGAAAAAGAAGGGGGGTGAAGGGTGGAAGAAGGTCCCTGGGTTTCACAGAGCGGGGCCCCCACAATGTCCAGGCTTTAGGCGGGGGGCTCCCCTCCATTAGGCCTTCTACCTTACTGATGTCTAATCGCGCAAAGCATTTGACAGGCAATTGACTCCAGTCAATGTACGTGCAAATGTGACTGCATGGACAGCTGTGTGTGTCTGTCTGTGTGGCCACCGTGGGTTCGATACCCAGACCAAACAAAGCCTTTTTGACAACATTTCAGTTTGGTCATTTTGCGCTCAAAACCATTTTGAAACAATGGAACAAACTGAAGGCGGTAATGAATCAAAATCATGGGCTGAAGGTGGGAAAGACCCGCCATAATATCCTTACATGGAACGAAGTCCCATAGACTTTCATAAAACTGCCAAAACGTTGAATCTGAACCTTTTTGATTTGAAACAGTCTCTCTTTTTTGTGTGGCTGTGGACACAAAAATAACTGCACACAGACCAGCAGACATGTATTATTTTCTTTAAAAGAGTTTGTATTTGACGGCTTAATGGGTTTTGTGCTGGAGAAACAGTGTTCGAAGTGTTTCATTGGGCTTTAAACTATTTATTTTAAACCTTCTTTTCTCCAGTGTTTAATGATGATGGTAAAATAACTACAATTCTTTTCAAACACAAACTGTGTGCACAAGTTTGAATTTAATAAGGATTTTCTCCAATCCATACAGATTAAGAATTACATACGAAAGTGAATGCATACACCTGTTTTTTTATTTATATTTATAAATCACTTAAACTAGTTGATTTTATTTAACAGGTCAAATTAAGCATTGTCCACAGATCTTTAGTGTGTATTACATCAAGGTCAGTTTTGTATTTTCAATTATTTTTTGGTTGAAACTCTAAATAATGTAAAACCTTTACTTATGTGACATAAGTTCTTATCTTTTGGGGAAAGGAAATTTTTGAGAATCTTCAGGAACAATTCAGGAAACACCAAAGCTCTGGCCTATCATGAATTGGAGATGCTGGAACCAAATCCTTACTATCTGTAGTGAAGTGATTTCAACGTCAATGGGGACTGAAAGGGAAATAAGTAGAAAACAAATGCATGCTGCCCACATGAATAAACCAGAGATTGATGCTGAAAAGTGACTGAGATCTGAAGAAGCCAATGTGAGGCCTTCATGCACAACAGAACACTGTACCAAATATCTGATGTGGTTGTAGAGCACTGAACAAAGTGAAATACTGAAGAAGGACTATCTTTATATGAAAGATATAAACTTTTCGAATAAAAGTTGGAAGTAATCTGGTGTTCCTCTGACATACTGATACCAAACACACATCCAAACAGGTTGAGGAATGGATAAAGCAGGCTATCATCAATTTTCTGGCATGGCCTTCCTGAAACCGTGGACTTAAGATTATTAACAACGTATGAAGAACACAAAAAGATTTTCAACATTTAATCAAATACTATCCAACTTTCTGCACTCAATTCTTGTGTTCAAAATGACTGAAAGTTGTGTTGTGAATAAATATTCCACTGCTGAAAAAGTAGTTTGAATGCATCCTAACAGATATGAAATTTTTACCAGTGATGATTATTCTTTGCACGTTTTCTTGTGCAACGTGTTATTAGTTTGTATTATAAAATGTGGTCTTTATTTGCAGAAAAACATCATAACTTGCATAAAAACTTTGCCCTGATTTGTCTGGTGCAGGTATGACTTCACCAGCTGATATAGGTCAGTAGAACAGATCTGGTTCTCTGGTCCAATTGAATTTAAGGTAACCATCAGCATCAATTATTTTTAGTTTTGTGTTTTTTTTTTTTTTTTTTTTATTGTAATATCCAGACATGTTGTATGTGTTGTTTCATTCTCTGCTTTTGTTATGCTTTTTATTTTGTCTTTATCCTCTCCAACATGTTCAGGAAAAAACTTTTTTGAGTAAATTTAGTTTTATTTACAGATCAGGTTTCAACAACATAGATGTGGCTTTATTGTTTAAGAAATACTTCAAAATTACAGACTGTAAACATTTGATTTTAGACTTAATTATTGGTTTAATGAAAAAAGGACTATATTAGATAACATACTTGGCTGTTGGCTGCTTGGACAGACTCCAGCTCCTCTGTGACCCAAGATGATAATATAGATTAAGAAAATGAGGGAGTGGATGAGATGTTACCTTCCTAGATGCAGCTGTGGAAATTACAGTGGAGAATGCTTTTATAAAGAATTCAAATAAAAAGCATCATAGGGTAAAATAATATTGCAACTTTGGCTTAATTTTGTGATAAAAGTGTCAAGAGATATTTGGTGATCTGTTTCTGTATAAATTCCGGCTCTAAACAAAAATATCTTCATTTTTTTGTGTTTTTAAAGGCGCTAGAGATGAGAAATGATCAGTTCAGGTAGCATTGACATATAAAGCAGCAGTTATAGGCTAAAGATTGAAATGTCTACCTGCTCCATGGCGAAATGAAGAGACGGCAAACGTTGAGCCGCATCAGTGGATAACACATTATGACAACGTGGATAAGAAGGCGCTTACAATGCAATTACACACACACACACACACACTAACTCACACACATTGCACAGAGTAAACACACTGGTTCCCCCTTAGACCTTAATAGTTTCAGGGATGAAGGGAGTGCAGGATCCATACCCCTCCATAGGCCATTTTAATAGGATTAGGAGCGGCCTCAGGAGGACATGGCAGGCCAAGTCCAACGCTCCGCTTGACATCTTTTGTCCACGAGCCCTGAGACGCAGCTCCCAGCAATAGGATGAGGGACAAAGGCTTTTGAATATTGCAATGTAGCTACAAATATATCCCGATGGGGGAATGCTGAACCGCAAGTTCCAGCAGATAAAATTAGCAGACAGCTATTTTGACAACTCAATCAGTCTTTGAGATAAATCAGATCAATTTTGCTTTTTCTGTGTGCACATTAGTGAGTTTGACTGGGTGAATGTGGCTCTTGTGTAAAGGGTTTTGAGAGGTGAGTAAGACTAGAAAAGTGCTGCATAAAATTCAGTCCAGATGGTCCAGATATTGAGACAAAGACGAAACCAGTACCGTCAAAGAAAAAACCCAATTGAATGAAGAAATCTTAAAAACTTAGAACTAGACATCACAAGGTTTAAACATTAGTTACATTTGGCAGCTTCCGCCTTGTTCAAGATTTACAGGACCCATAGAAACTGCTTAGAGTAAAATGTCTTGCCAGTAAGTTATTAAAGTACTCCTGTCAGTTTTACTGAAGATGGATGATAGAAGTTCTGAGTTGAGGTGAAGAGTAACAAAATAAGGTGCTTCATCCATTATTTACTGTGAATTTCTCTGGACTGATTGTATTTAGGGAAGCAAAGCTGGTTTCATTACTTTGCATTAATTAGACTGACACTAATTAGTGCCAGTTACTTTGCATTAGTAACTAGAAATTGTCTCATTTCCCCTGATGTGTTCTTGGATCTATCTTCAGTTTCCTTTGTCATTTTTTTTTCTTGACTCAAGTATCAATCTACTGCCTACTGATAGTCGATTGACAATATTTTCCTTTTTCAGAAGTCCTAAATATCCTCAGTTATTAAATCCATTGTCAATCTGCTCCTATTTAAAGCTTCTTATTGACTGATGATGAATTACCTAACAGGCTCAAATGTTGGCGAGGCTGCAGGCATTACTGCATTAATGTATCACACTGAAGCATCAGATCATGTGCAATGAGTAATGTGTAATAAGTTCTTTTTTTTTAAATTCTACTATATGTGCATAATATTCAGTTTATGCATCTGGTTTACTTATTTTTTTTTTAAATTGACAAATAAAATAAATCCAATAGGTTTTGGATTATATAATTCTTGCTTTCCTTGACTTGTTCTAATTTCTTCCAAACTATTTATGGTATTTAAAATATGTTTGATAAATTGAAAACATTTTAGAATCAGATAAAGACCAGATTATATATATGGTAAAACAGTAGCACTGGCAGTGCAGTTTTCTTCCATTAAAGTTTTATCATCACTACAAATATGAACTCCTCAAAAAAATCATAATCAGTCGTGGTTATTGTTTCTGTGTGACATACCTAAGTATTCAACTACTATTGACAAAGAAGTGGAACTCTTTTGAGTAAGAGTATGATCTTTATCAACATTTTTGTTTTTAAAATGATTTAAAATGTTCTGCTTTACCATTCTGGTACTGATGATCAGAATGTTCTATTGAACTTTCATCAGATCGTGCTCAGTTTGAGCAATTATTGACATTCTCAGCGATCGCCTCACATCCCGTGCCATCACCGAGTGACACAGAGATTCTCTGTCCTCTCTCTGACCACAGAACTCTGGGAGAGCGACCAAAACCAGTTTTATGACCAAGAGCTGCTGACACTCACTTCCTGCCAAGAAAAAGGAAGACTAGGTACAAACTCATCAAAAGCACATATTAACAGAAAAGCATTAAATATTTTTTGTATGCTTTAGAGAAGGTGTTGAACACATTTGCACCAGCAGGCCAGAGGTTTGGGATTTATGCCCAAGTCTTGACGTCCAGTCGTAGAACATTGGTGAATAAAATGTTTTAATGTGGAGATGAATCTAAGACAATAAACCATTAAGCACCACTAACATTAACATTAAACATTAATCAATAAAAACAATTTGCTTATCTTCAAATGAACTTTTTTCACCTTGCTGATTGTTAAAGAGATGAGAGAACAGTTCAGTTTACAGGCTACAGATCACAGAATCACAGAATTGTTTTCACCTTGTGGAAAACAAACACTTGAAATATGTTAAAACTGATTTAAATATCATATAAGAATGGAAAATATTCCCCAAACCTTTCACTTTACCAGAAAATGATGCATTAAGTCCCAGAAGTCTTTTTATTTAGAGCTTTAGAAGGCAGAAACACAAAGAGGACAGAGAGTAACTGTTAAAGTAAGTGTTACTCTCAAACATCAAAACATGTAATTGTCTTAGAGAAGCCAGAGCTTTGTTGCGGTGGCTGATGTCAGGAAATGAGACGATGTGTTCAAAGTGGTTTTGGTGGATGACTGATTGGTAGGTGGAAGTATGCAGCTCCCTGAAGTTTTTTGGCTTACAAATAGGTGAATCTTGAATGAAGGAGAGTAAATAGGTGATTTATGGTGATTTATGGTGAGTGAAGCCAGAATGGAGGATCTGACTGACTCTTATGAAAGGAGGTAAATAATCCGGGCCGGTTGGGCAGTGATGGTCTTCCTCAGAGGGAAACTTGAAACTCTGATAATTTCTCTGGCAGAGGCTTGAGATGAGATCCATAGTTTTGTGGCACGAGGAGTCCTAATGTTTACTAAGTCAATGCGTTAAAAGAGAGAATAATACTAGGAAAACTTAATTATCTCTGTTCCAGGTCAAATCATCGAATCACCAGTTGATACACCCATCTTGTCTCACTTTGTTGCTTCCTGCTTTCTTTACCCATGTCGACAAACCATAGAGTGTCAGTTAATTTCTAACTGTAGTTAAGTATTTTTGTGAATAATAGTCATAATTCATTACGTACAATTTAATATAACTGTACATTATTTTCATTTGCACAATATTTCCTTAGATTTTGGTTCCAATTCCCAGTCCTCCCAATTACTTGAATCTTACTGCATGTCAGATTAGGAACCTTGAAACCATAATAATTATTGTTGACCTCCAGGTAGATCCTGATTGTTGGAAACGTGTAATCATATTTCCTCACAGCAGTTTATTGGTGGAATACAGAAAATTACTTTAAACAGTAAGTTGTAAAAGGCAGTACAAGTCCTTCCTTCCCTCCTTGGCAGATGGCTTTTAGAAATGGCCTGCTGCAGGCAGAAACCCAAAGATTACTGTACAAAATCTCCAAAACTATAATGGTATGAAGTGGCAAAGGGTTGAGATGACCTGCACCACTTGCTGCAACCAAAGGTGACAGTCGGGCAATGAGTATGAGTCATGCTGGTCCTTTCAGCCAAGATCCTTTTAGGTTTTCCACTACTTCTTGGTTTCAGACTCGTCTTGTGTCAATCTTCACATAATTCTTCACTATGACCTAAATATCTTGATGAAATGCTTTGTTTCCTTATTAGAAAAACTCTCGTGATGTGTTTTCCTAAATTGTCAGTGCCTTTGGTTTGCTTTTAATAAATGTACAGCTTAGGAAATGGCTTTTCCAGCTTACATTACATTTCTATTGGATATTTCTCAGTATGCTGTCGGTAAAATCATCCAAACTTACCCATTCAAGTTTATTTGATCATGTTGCTGCAATTCTCACTTTCAGCCTTGACATTAATTCAGACATTTTCCTGGAAATAAAAACTTCTGGGAAGGTCTTTTATGAAGGCATTACCAAGCTGGCATTTACCTCCAAAGAGCTTTGTGTGTTTAGGTTTGCCTGTATACATGGCAGTAATGAGTTCAGTTCCTGGTTTTCTCCTTGTGTCTCTTGAAATAGTAACCAATTAGTTCAAATTTTATTTCAGACATGGCATGAAAGAAATCCATGTATATTTTATAAAACATGAACAATGTTCAGCCAAGTGTTTTCTAGAGAGGAAGGGTTTCTGTTGATTCCCTCATCATAACTAATGAAGTGTTGAATGATCCTTAATAAAGGTTCTCCCACCTCCACACAGGAATTTATTATTGTCTTCTTAACTATGTGCAACTGGACTTCTGATGCTTCCAAAACTAATTTGATTTTTGACTCTTTATTGTTTACAGATTGGAAATGATAAATTTGTAAATAGATTGTGCATTTACTTAAATCCTTAAATCAGTTTCCTTTTATGACATTTTGTTTGATTTATCTAAGCTTAAAAATTTGACAAAATATGACTTGATCAATTTTTTCAGCAGTGTATCTAACTTGTTCTGTTATCCATTCAATTGCTTTTTGTTGCTTTTCTCTTATTGGTAAAGAAGACAACCTAGTAAACAATAAACTATCTTGCCTAATTTTCTAAAATATTTTCAGGCAGATTTGTTGGAAACAATCAGCTTTTCTCTGATTCAGATGATTGTATGAATATTGAGTATCACTGTGGTTATTCTGAGCTCACAAAATAACCATACTGGATGTTATTCAACAGATATAAAAGTCACGTTGACTCTCTCCATGTTGATTGCTAATTTGACTCAGGGAAGAAGTTCTCTTTCAAACCAGCAGAGAGTGATTTGGTTGCCGGGTGATTCCTGAAGCGCCTGCAAAACTTTGACCATCTCAGGTAGATTATTAGAGATGCACCACTGGTTCCTTCATCAGACGTCACACAGAAATGTTTGCATTAATTTTCAGTTTCTGTTGCACATCGATGTCAGAAAGTTGCAGCAATGTTTACATCCCTCCATATATTTTTGAACAACATACAATTAAATAATGTAATTATATATGATTTAAATAAGCAGAACCAGTGCTTTAAAACCTCATTTAGCTTTTTCTAATAAAAAAACTGAAATTTTGGTTTAACTCTACCTTATTCCAGTTTTATTTTGTGTTACTAAGCATATATTTTAAACTTCTTGACTTACTTGCATCCCTTCCTTCTGAATGTTGAAAAGAAACCAGATGAATCAATAAGAGTGATGAAAAAAGGAGGGAAAAAGTCTGAGTGGCTAGGATTTCTGAATGGGAGCTACTTACAATGGAAACTCTCAAAAGAAAGGAAAACCTTCATTTTGAAGGCAGGCCATTAAGATGTGTCCTCTTAAAGGAGGTTGTTGTGAAAAAACATTTTCAGCATCTGTCTGTTTGGGTGAAAAAGTGTGGAAAAAGAGCGGTGCATGTGATTACTGGACGAGGGCTGGACAGGGGCCGCACAGACCGGGGCAGACGGCTGCAGAGAAAAGGATATTTACCTTGAACTCCACTCGTCTCGTCTCTGGGGCGGGGTCAGGTATTGTAGCCGGGCCTGACAGGGTCAGGAGGGGACAAGAGGGGGAGACAGAAGGCTGTGGGTTTGGAGAGGGGACAGGGGGCTGCCCTTGGGGTCATGGGGTGCTTACCCTACTGGGGGCCTGTGGGGGGATGGAGAGGACAGATATTGGCAGATTTTCGTTGTGTGCAGATGCTCAATATGCAGATGTCTAATCGAATTGTGCGACGATGAATTGGTTCCCCCTCCTGATTTGCATCAGGACAATCCCGCGCTGTGGCTCAGGGGTCAGCGGAGTTCCCCTGGACAAAATGAGCAGCCGGCTGCAGACGCCCCCGAGAACGTGTGAACTTGAAGGAGACTTTACTTAATGACAAGGATATTGATTGATTCAAATGTCTGTCTGTCTGGGAGTGCGTCTGACATCTGTCTTTCCTGTGAGCATGTTGTTTCTGGGTGCATAAAAAAAAATAGAACATTTATTGCTTTTCTGTGTTTCGATTAAGTTTAGCTCAGTTAAGCTAAAAATCTGCACATTTTGTTGAAGCAAGACATTTATCTAATGATTCCCTCACAGAATAAGAGCAAAATAGTTTGCTGTGTTGTTTAAATAAACTAGCATCGGGTTTAAACTAAACTGCAGGCAAAATAGTTATATTTTTTTAAGGTTAACATATTTTCTTGCCTAAATAAGCAAGAAAGTTAAATTATTTCTATTGTGATATGTACATTTTGTCATAGGATGACATAATGCTGGAAATGAAAGAAAAGGAAAATGGTTTTCAATATTCATTACAAATAGAAATCTGAAAAGTGTTCATTTGTATTCAATCTCTTTTACTGTGATGCTCCTAAATTTCAGCTTAGATCCAGCTTTCTGTGAAAGCCTCAGAGGTTCCTTAGAGAACAGAATAAATAAGCCCAACAGTAGATGGGTCAGATGTAGAGGTCTGCAAACCTACCAAAACATGGCTGTCTGGTGTTATAGAAGCAGGTTGGAGATCCACATTTCAGGTCAAAGAATGTGATGACAGAACTACTACTAACTGTGGGAGCAATAAGAAACAAAAGTCATTATCAAAAAGAAGTCTTCAGAAGTCCTGTTGACACTTCTCTCCAACAAACATGGAAGAAACTCTGGTCAACTGAAACCAAAACAGTCTTTTTGGCCCACATGCATTTTACATGTGGAGGAAAACTAACATGTGCAATCTGAACTCACCATCTCTAGGGTGAAGCACAGAGGTTGCAGCATCATGGTGTGGGGATGCTGGATTGTGTTGATGGGAAGACTTGTGGACCTAAAATGCAGATAAGTGCACAGCAGAGTTGCAAAAAAACTTGTCAGAGGCTGCAAAATAGTTTAGGACAAGACAAATGGTTACTCTTCCACCAGGAAAATGACTCTAAATATCAACCAGAACTGTAATGGAATGGTCCAGTCAAAGTACATATATTGATTTAATCTGTGGCCAAACTTGATACCTCATGTCAACAGACAATATTCATCCTATCTCCAAAGCTTGAGCCAATCTGAAAGGAAGAATTGGCAAACTCTTCATCCTCCAAATATGCACTGCGTTGTGTAGCTCACATTAAATCTAAATATTTGTGTCTGAAACATCTTGTCTGCTGTCTCGATATTTGTTGCAAATTGCACAATTTCAATGAACTGTAGTGAAAATTTGAAAGACACTTGAAAGCTGAGGCTTCAGTTTTATCATAGAAACATTAATATCCTCACAGTTCTGCACGTAAAAACAAACAGACTGAAGAATAATTAATATCCAATAGCCAGGAGGGCTTTAAATGCATCGAACATTATATCTCACCCAATTTAATCATTGTCCATGTAGTTTTATGTTTTCTATAATGACAGTAAAGATGATGTTGATGATGATGATGATGATTATTATTTATTGTTACTATTAATAGTAACAATAAATAAACACATACATACCACAAAAGTATGTGTTTAAAGATTGGAGGAGCCGAAGTAAAAAAGTAGGGTCAACATTTATCATTAGTTAATTCCCTTAACAGAGGAATTAATCATTAAAGGTACAGAGCTTAGTTGGAAATGTTAAAGAATGTGTGTATCTGGATCTCTCTTTAGAAGATGAATTCATAACATCTTCTTCAGGCTTTTTCTGTGTTTGGTCTGGTTTTTACCAAACGTAAAAAATCATTTAAATACAAACAAACAGAGAAGCTCTAGATGTGGAAATGCAGTAGTTTGAGTAACACTGCCCTCTAAGGGTAAAACACAATTATGCACTCTTAAGAAATGTGAAAACCGAACGAGAAAAGAAAAACGGTGAAGATGAAAAAAATCCGAAATTGGCAAAACATGTAATTAAATCCCCCAATCATTACTAAAGCAGGAAGTTTCAGTGAGTCATGAAGTGGCAAAGGTTTAACCATTAAAATAGAAGGACTTTCTGTTTTACATTAATTTGCTACAATGAACGAATACATTGGCAATTTTATTCAATATTTTCTCACCAGAAGAATAACCTTACATATTATCTAGGTATATTCACTGTAAAACATTTTAAGGTGCTTTAACTTACAAATAAAAGTCCACCTGCTGCTTTGAAAAAGAAATTTAAGTCAACAAGAAAATTGTATTGGTTTCAACTTTATGAAATTAAAATTTATGAAGTTCATTTAACAGCAAGAAACATGATGTCTAAACATTGTTTATAAGTTAATTAATCTTGACTTGTGAGTTTTAACTTAACGCTGCAATTTAAACCAAGTATTTCACAACATGCAAGAAAAAAAACAAAACAAAAAACTGCTCTCATCTAGTAAAGAGAAAACATTTATTTATTATTAATCACAGTATCAAGTTAAAATAGTTTATTGTATACAATTTAAAATCTTACTTCAACGTACTCGAACACAATTTCCGATCAGATGATTCTCAATTAATACCACACTGAAATCTGCTAAAATGTACTTAACTTGAATAGGATATTTTTCTAAAGCTTTGCAAACTATCAGTATTAGTCGCCTTAATATTGCAGAAGTTCATTTTCACGCACAAGAGTCAATGTAACGCACCTCCTTCTCATTCAGGTGCAACACAAGATACAAAAACATGCCGCTAAGCACACTGGGAAATTCCTGTCTCTTAATGTTAAATAAATAAAAAAAATAACTTTTTATTTAAGTATTTATGTCAGCTTGAGTAATGCAGAACTGATCTGATCGTTTCCATAGCAACGATCCGAAGCAAGACGTTGCACCAGACGTCCAGTGAGCTCACTGATGAGGTCATAGATGACATCATGTGCATCACAGTAGATCAAAGAAGTTCTGATTCTTAAATGATTGAATCTCAAAGCATTAACCAGATCGTGACGGTTCTTTGTTATAGCGACTTGTGGATACTCAACAGGATACCAGAGATGTTTAGTTTGTCTAAAGCACTCGTTCCATTTTTTATCCCCCTTGGTTGGGGAATTGGATACGTTGTGACGAATGGAATGAAAAAAGTGTGCGACCGTTTGTTTTCAGAGACAGATTCAGGCACAGACCAAGGTGAGGAGGACAAATTATTTACGACAGGGCTTCAAACCCAATCTAAAAAGGCAATGGATGTCAGTAGGACAACGGCCTCTGACCAGACTCAGATTGCATGTCCAGGGGACGACAGTACTGTCTCTGGAGAGACTGACCCGGCTGGGGAAGTTTGTCCAGAGACGTCAGTACAAAGATGTCGGCCCCTGGACATTCATTTACAGGACAGGATTAGCTTGGATGTACAGACGACAGCAGCGGCAGGAACCGGACAAGGGGAGGAGGAGAACTACTACAAGTTCTCCAACGAGCTGCACAACAGCTGGATGAATGCAGCTCTCCAGAGCATCTTGAATCTGAGGGTCACCACGAGGTGTCTTACTCGGGAGAGGGTTTCTCTGGAGGAAACGTCCATTCCCTGTTGTGCCAGCCTCGTCCTCTCTGCTGTCCGCCAGCCCGGCAGACATTTTTGTCAAACAGACCTTTCCCCGGTTCTGACGGAGCTGATGGAAAAGCTGCCGTCGGATGGGGGGAGGGTTAGTGACATAAAATGTTTGCTGGAGTTTGTGTTGGCCTTCTTGGCTTCTCTTGGCGGAGACAAAGATAGGGAACTTTATGACAAAAGTTATTGCTCCCACTGTAAGTCTTCGTTCCGAGAGCAACTGAACAGCGGCCCCCTGATTTCCCTCCCGCCAACCAGGTTTTCCATCACCGTAGGCTCTCTTTTATATTACTGGTTGGATTTAGGGAGCAGACGTCGCTGTTCGAGCTGTGGGTCGGCCTTGACAAGAAGACACTGCCTGGGCAATAATAACGTCCTGGTGTTTATTCGACATAGGCTGACCAGGAGACATCAGGTTGTGGCCAACCAAACACTGGATGTTCCTGCCGATTGTGATGGTGGAACGGAAAAGTACCACCTGTCGTCTGTCATCTGTGGAGACACGACCGATTTTTATTCGTATTTAATTAAAGGAGACCGAATCGTGAAGGCAGAGAACAAGAATGTCTTCACTGCAGATAAAGACTGCAGTGAAGACATGTCCCAGAATGGACTGATTTATATTTACGAGAAAATATAAATCAGTCCATTTTGGGACTGATTCATGTTTATGAACAGTAATGAAATTATGACTACAGTTTCTCCAGCCCCTCCTCTGGAAGATGATACAGGTGCCTTTGGAGAGGAGCTAAAAATATAACATTTCGAAGAAGAAAAAATCCTAGAAGACCTAATTAGTGACCATTTTGAGGCTGGAGAAATCTGACTGGGACCAAACATGTGTGTGACTTAAATTTATGGGACAAAAGCAAAAAGATTAGACAGGTTTCCTGTTTGCAGGTTTCTCTCCGGGTGCTCCGGCTTCCTGCCGCAGTCTGAAATCGCCACTTTTTACTTAACTGGTCTCTAAATTCTGTTAGAGTGATTAAAACACTCATTTTTGTGGATAAAGTCATTCCCTGGGTTTGAATCAGCTCCTGGGTTCTTCTGCCTTCATGGCTTGTTCTCCAAGTGCATTAGTGTGTTCTCTCTGCGTTCTCAGGCCTCCTCCCTATTCCAAAAAGATGACTAGCTGACCTTTGCGCCATGTCTTCTCTGCATTCTTTTGCTTAAAGTAGTTTTGGCTACTAGGGCCAAAACTGATTACTGATTACTTTAGTTGGAAAGTGACTATTTTAGTTACTTCCAGCAGCTGCTAAGGATAGCACTCCGCCACCTGCGAAAGTCACATTGATCTTTGCTAAAACTTAATTGCCAGTTATTTTATAATGATTACCAGTGATGGCAGAGTTACTTTGAAAAAGTAACTTTAATCGGATTACTGATTACTCCTTGAAAAAAGCAACTTAGTTAGATTACTGACTACTTGATTTGGAAAGTAAGTTACATTAAAAGTAACTTTTTTAGTTACTTTCACCAGCTGCTAACAACAGCAACGCTCTGCCTCCAGTGAAATTACATTGAGCTTTGCCAATACTTAATTGCAAACTATTTTATGATAGTAACATCAACAATGTATTTCCACTCATAAGGTTGAACTGAGGGTTAGGGTAAAGAGCATCCTGGGCGGTGTGAATGTGTGAAACATGTCAGTTGTGTATGTCATTCCAGATGTCTTTGTTCATCACCTTATTTGCCTCTATGAAGGTTTATTCTGTTGGGCTTACTGTGTACTGCTTAATGTGTAAATTATGTAATCTGAACATAGTTCAGATTACATAACTACTTTTTGGTGTTGAAAGAACAATGGGTATTGTTAATGGTTACAATAGTACAAAAAAACAAAAAACAAAAACAAAACAACAACAAAAAGAAAAACCGTAAGTAATTTGTGTATAATTTAAATTTAAAGTAAATAAATACAAACAAGCAAACAGAAAAGCTCAAGGTGTGAAAAGCCAGTAGTTTGAGTAACACTGCCCTCTAAGGGTAAAACACAAAAATGCACTCTTAAGAAATGTGAAAACCGAAGGAACAAAGAAAAACGGTGAAGATGAAAAAATCAGAAATTGGCAAAACATGTAATTAAATCCCCCAATCATTACTAAAGCAGGAAGTTTCAGTGAGTCATGAAGTGGCAAAAGGTTTAACCATTAAAATAGAAGGACTTGATTTACTTTCTGTTTTACATTAATTTGAGACAATGAACAAATAGATTGACAATATTATTAAATATTTTCTCACCAGAAGAATAACCTTACATATTATCTAGGTATATTCACCGTAAAACATTTGAAGGTGCTTTAACTTACAAATAAAAGTCCACCTGCTGCTTTGAAAATGCAATTTAAGTCAACAAGAAAATTGTATTGGTTTCAACTTTATGAAATTAAAATTTATGAAGTTGATTTAACAGCTAGAAATATGTTGTCTAAACATTGTTTATAAGTTCATTAATCTTGACTTGTGAGTTTTAACTTAACGCTGCAATTTAAACCAAGTAATTATTTCATAACATCCAAGAAAAAGAAACTGACCTCATCCAGTTAGAGAGCAAATATTTATTCATTATTAGTCACCGTATCAAGTTAAAATAGTTTATTTTACACAATTTAAAATCTTATTTCAATGTGCATGAACTAAATTTCTAATCATATAATGAATTTCAATTAATATCACAATGAATTCTGCTAAAATGTACTTACTTTGAAAAGGACATTATTCTAAAGCTTTGCAAACTGTTAGTATTGGCCGCAAATGTTCCTTTTCACGCACAAGAGTCAATGTAATGCAGTTTTTTATAACTCACATGCAACACAGGATACAAAAACAAATTACATAAATTACATATACAGTTACTAAACATCATGCATATATCAACATTTTTTCTTGTTCTGTTGAAATAGGTTTAGGAGACAGGCTTCTTTATGAAAACACATTACTGCAGTACATTCCAAACACAGTATTGATCATGGTACATGCAACAAAAACATAGCTTCTAAATAGAAGTGAAAAGGAAATCTGTTTTATGTACATCTATTTATGCTTCTCCAACAAAATATACATTTATGTTAAGGCTTTTTACTCATCCTTATCAACTGCTGCAAATGAATGTGGCTTGCAATATATGTAGGTAATAAATACAATTTGGCATAAAGTCATTTTCAAAAGACCAAAAGATAATGTATGTATGAATTCATATTTAGAGGGATTTTATTTGTACAAATTAAATGAATGACGAGTACTCCTTTTTATTAAGCCTTACTTACTCTCTTTGATTTCATAAAAGCTTAAATACCCACAGTCCCATGAGGAGACCAAAGTCAGAGCAGGATGCTGCATTTCTCCATCTTGATTCTTAAGTCAGTTTCTCAGAGGCATGTTTTTAGAATCTGAAGAACAAAACAAATGCTGTTAGTCTACTAATCTAAGAATTACTGCACAGATTATTTGGTGAAACATAAATGTCAGAAAAAGAGTAACAAATGCTTGGACTTACCAGGGATGAGTAGTCTTTTTGAAACTAACACAAATAATTTGGGTTTCAAAATGCAAACATAAAACACAACTTTAAACATGAAAATATCTATGTTTTTATGTTTTCCTATTTAATGTTACATTCAACTTAAGAGTTATTTTTTGCTGTCTTCTTCAGTTTGTATTGATTAAGTTTGAGGACAAGTCCAGCTTTAAGAAGTTCTTACCATTTCTCTTACAGGCAGCAAATGCTAAAGCGATGATGATGATGGATATCACAGCAGAAATGACAGCAATGACGATAACTCTTTTCTCAGATGATTGAACTATACAAAAACAGATAACAATTGTAAACTGTTATATCAAGCCACAGATGTTATGATAATTATCATATTTTAGTGAAAATGTCACATGTTGAGATTTTTATTTAAGATATTGTACAGTTTGGTAAAATGACAGTTTTTCTAACTGATACTCCCCAAACGTTTATGCAAAGCAGATATGAATCTTTCTGTGTAGAACATGTTTATTGTTTTCCAGATTTTCTGATTTAAGCAGTGCATCAGCTTTATTACACACATTTAACAGGAAAGATACTAATATCTGAGTCTGAGATATAGATAGTTATCCTCACCCCAGTTGGTCTTGATTACTTCTTTATCCAGCTTGATCAGGATTTTGTCCTCAGCTCCAGTAAACTGAAACACACAGTCATACCTCGCCCAGTCCATAGATGGGATTAATGAAATATCCAGATCAACACGATACTGGAATGTATTATCCTCATTGTTGAGGATATCTCCAGGATCCACACCCTCACGAATCTCCTCTCCATCCTTCCTCCAGAACATCAGGAAACTCTTTGGGTAGAAATTGTTGAAAATGTAATTTTAAATATAACTCTTGAAAGAGAGACAGATTCAATGTTGTTGTACTGGAAGTACATTCAGTCAGCTGAAGAACTGTACCTGTTCTAAAGAAAGAGCTGTGTCCAGTGACCAAGGAGTAATTAAGAACCTGATAGCATCGATTTATGAGGATATCGCTGTTAAAATAGAGATCTTGTGTATCCATATCCCAAAACTGTTTGAGAAAAAGAGCCTCTTTTCTCAGAGCAATCCATTTCAGTCCATTTAAATCAAATTCAATAAAGTCTTCTCTAAAGTCTTCTCCATCATAACCGTATGACTTCCATCATAACTTCAAAAAGCCAGTCAGCTCTTTAGTTTCCATGTTCAGTTCACAGCCACCGAGCCTCCGGAAAGTATGGATACTGTCGTGACCTGTGTATTTATTTTGAGTTTCTGTGCTCTAGGTGTTGTCCTGTCTCCCCTTGATTTTTCCCAGGTGTGTCTCGTTCCCTAATTACCTCTTGTGTATTTAGTGTCAACTGTGTCTCTGCCGGGTCCTTGTCGTATGTTGTTCTCGATCCATTCGTATACCAGTTGCTACCTGTGTAGAGCCTTGGATTCTGCTCAGCAGTGCTGCCTGTGTTTTGGATATTTTTGAACCTTTTTCATCATTAAAACATCATACTTAGTGATGGTGAGATGAAGCCTCATCAGGCCTTGAACTGAAGCTTCATGTTCACACGAAACCACCTACTGGCCAGGTGTATAATCACAGCCAGCTGTATCTTAACACGTGTGATGCATTGAATTTTTGTCTATTATGGCTCTTGGGAATGACTTCACAAAAGGTGGAGGACGAAATCATTTGTCTACATAAATTATGTATACACATAGGTGTATAATAAAATATTTGAATGTATTCTCTGTGTGTAATTTTTCCCAAAATAGTAGTGTCATGTGATATGGCATGTTGTGTAATAATGTTTTTCTGTGATTCTAGAAAAATGGTATGGGCTTAATCAGACAGAGGACAGTGAACGTGCTTGTGGAACTAGGGAGGGGGTAGTGAATAGGCTAATGCTTGTGTAACTTGGATGATTTCATGCATTTTTATTAAGAAACAACAATTTCTCCACAGTGTTTGGTTTCAAATGATTTCTCTTTTTTGACACTACTTCTACAGCCTTTGAAAAGACATGCTCACATGGCACAGCTGATGCCGGGGTGCATAAATAAATAAGTGCAAGTTTGTCCTCGCGCTCCTAAATCTATCTATCTATCTATCTCTCTCCTAAACTCTCCAAACACCAAACTGTCTCAAACTAAATGACCACTATCCAAACTATCAAAACTCTATTCAGTCTCTCAACTGACCTCAACTCGTCTACAACTACCCACATTTTGAATGGAGCCTGTGGGGTTTATAAAGCTGTCAAACCCCGCACCAAAATCTGAGCCACTTCCTGAAGCAGTCACGTGGTACAGCCGGGCAGCGAGGCTTCGGACGTCATCTTTTTCGGCTCCTCCCCTAAATGAAGCAAGCTTCGATACGCGCTTTACGGAAACGCCCCCTCCATTACTCGACACACGCCTCGAAGCCTCGGCACATCACGTAACATCACTAATCATACTCTTCTCTACCCTGGATCTCAAGCTCTTCTCTTGCCTCAACACCACATCACATTTCATGACAGATACCTGGAACAAAAATAATTTTTTATTGTTTAAACATAGCTATAATAACATGTTGGAGTTTTAAATATTAAAATGTAGAAGAGATGAAATGTTGAAAACAAATATCTTGAAGTGGGAAGTACAATAATCGGAAACTTTCAAAAATTACAGAACATTTTGACCACAAAATGAAAAACAAATTGACTAAAAAAAAAAAAACAAATCATGAGTTTAATAAGTAATTGATTTGTTGTTACCATAAATTGCTAAAAATTAAGAATATTTGTTGTCTTTATTAAACTACTAATTAATAAACATACATTACCTTCACTTTGATTAAACTTCTGCATAAGGTCAATGATTATATATGCGAAGAAGGCAGGATTAGTGATAAAGCAACTACTTTTTATAAACTCAAATAGTTTTTGATTATCACTAAATAATTTCTTCATCCAGTCTAATTTTACATCACCTACTTTGTTGGTACAGTAAGCTCCTTCAATGTCATCTAATTTTCCAACGATGTCAAATGCAGGAATGTTTGTGAACCCAGAAGATCCAGTGAAGTAAATCTTCAGGAAGTGTGTTTCTGTATGAAAAAATGATATTTTATTATTAAAAACATATCATCCTCTTGCTGCAGTCCTTGAGTGAAAATCTTTGCTAATATTTATATTCACTTTATTTAGTTAGATTAAAATATTAGAGTCCCTTTGTAACAGAATAAATGCATTTAAATAAGCAACTATAGGGCTTGTTATGAAAATAAAAACTGCAAAAAAAGGACTTATGAACATAAAAAACATGAATTTTTCCTAGCTCAAAGCTAAGATATGAGGATACAGAAGATTTTTGCACAGCTCTTTATTGGGAGCCACACAAAAAATTCCCCGGTTTTCAAAAAAGAGCCGAACTTCCCATCACTAGTCTGATAACACACATAACAAGTCTTATTATAAATTTCAGAGCAAGGTGGGAAAACATAGAGGAATATGATCTTTACCATTACCTTAGAAAAAAAGTGCCAAAAACTCACAGATTTGAAAATGAGAAAAAAAAAAAACATGCATATGCGAAGTTTTGCCTTTTCTTACCTGCAGATGAACTATGGCTGAACATGAGAAGAATCACCAACCACTTCATCTTGTTTAGAAAGTTAAAGTGAAAATGGAGTTTTAAGGGGAAGTTTCAGTTGCTGAAGTTCTTTAAGTCTAAAAAGGCTTAACTACCTGTCCAACTGCTTTTGGGGGGGGGATTAATGTGAGTCAATTCTTGACTGAAATCTCTTGTCAGTTTCATTTAATAATTCATAGCAGCTTAAATCCATACTTGTAAAATAGAGATTCAACCACAACACGTCATTAAAAGTTATGATATTATTTCAAAGCAATGAAATCAGTAACTCTTACATTACAAGATAACAGTATTTGTGTTTTGTGTGTTTGGTATTCATTTTGTTCCTCATTTATGAGCTAAAGCTGCACATTTATAATAAAAAAACTCCCTTCTAAGAAAACATCAAAAATTTGTTATATCTGTTTTTCTTTATTTTAACATCCATGTGGTTTTCCAAAGAATAGCTACTAAACTAGAAAATTCCTGGAGAAATTTAACCGGGGCCTGCCAAAGTGTGCCCGTCGGATTGGACCCAGCGTTCTGATGCTAAACATTAGCATCAATGCTAAGCTTGGCTAAAATGTCACAAGAATGTTTACTAACATGGACTTGCACTATTCAGTCTGTTAAAATAAGTGTATATGCTAAAATTAGCCAAAATGCTAATGTTAGCATTAGCAAATGCTAATGTCAGTAGCATGTGGGGCATCACTAGCATGTTGTCTGTATTTGACTTGCTACATTCAGTACACGAAACATGGCTAATACGTTTTAGACATAGCTAATACCTTATTTAAGGTACAATGCTAATGCTAATGCTCTGTGTTGCTGCGCAAGAAAGTGCCCTAACCTGAGAGAAAAAGATAATGAAAGACAATATTGCAGCGCCTGCGGCGCTGCCCTAGCCACAGACGAATTTTAAGGCTTTTATTTTGAAATTTTCAGTAAGCTTCATTTTAAATGTCCAAACTAATCCCATGATTAACATTCATTGGGTTAAATGAGTTATAAAATGCCCAAAACAAAAATAAAGTGATGTAAACGTTTCAGGGCTTTTATTTTGAAATTTTCAGTAGTCATCATTTCAAGGGGCCCAACTAATCCCATGTGTAACAGTAATTGGGTTTAATCAGTTATATTTTGCTCCAAAGAGCAATTATCTGATTTAAAAATTTTCAGGTATTTTATTTTGAAATTTTCAGTAGGCTTTATTTTAAAGGGATACACTAATGCTATGAGTAACAGTGTTTGGGATAAATCAGTTATCTATTGGTCAAAACAGCAAGAAGTTCTACATGTCAGTTCTGCCCTCTGTTTTAACTGATTTTGATTTAAAACTACAAATATGGAGTATTTGTAGTCCTAATCTGTAGTCCTAATCAGCTGCTCTGCCCTGCTGTTGCTATGGGAATGGCTCCTCTGCCACCTGCCATGTGTGTGAGACAGAAAGGTGGAGAAAGAATTCTATCTTTGTGAGACACCTAGTCAGTTTGAATGAAAAAAGCAGTCTGAACAACTCCTTCCCGTTCGGGAACCGTGACACGTATCGGAAAACCGTTTGAAGCGTATGAGAGGGCTATCTTTCTTCTCCGATAGTACCGCGATTCATATCTGTACATCACTCACAGCAATAACAGCGACGAGATAAAAATGATTGTGCGCTGAGGTTTGACAGTTTTGAGAAATACATGGAAGTCAATGTGGCTGAGAGTGAAAATCCTGTCGCATGGCTTCGCTCTGAAGCACCTTGACAGAAAACCGTAAGCCCTAGGAAAATTTCGAAAACATTTTACCGGAGCAGACACTCGTATCGATGTTTTGACCGAGTTTGATACCGATAGGGCGATATTTGTGGGCGTGATGGCGATTTCAAAATTTATTTGGGGGTCAAAATCGCTCTGCTTCCCACACTCTAACGAGACGTCGGTTACGCTCTAGTTTCAGCCGTTTCAAACTGACAAAAATTTTTTATCGTTTTTTGCTTTTTACGTCGCCATCGTAACTCCGAATCCCACCAAAAGTAATAGCTCCAATGCCGGGGCCCCAATAATAATAAAGAGGCGTTCTATTGGGTGAAGAACAATAGGTGCCTGCCATGCAATGCATGGAGGCAGTGACTCACTTGCTTCGCCAAGTGAGCCACTGCTCTCCTTATGCATTGCTATGGGCAGGCCCCAATAAAGAGATATTCTATTGGGTGAAGAATAATAGGTGCCTGCCATGCAATGCATGGAGGCACTTGCTTCGCCAAGTGAGCCACTGCTCTCCTTATGCATTGCTATGGGCAGGCCCCAATAAAGAGATATTCTATTGGGTGAAGAATAATAGGTGCCTGCCATGCAATGCATGGAGGCAGTGACTCACTTGCTTCGCCAAGTGAGCCACTGCTCTCCTTATGCATTGCTATGGGCAGGCCCCAATAACATAAAACATGACCTTGTAGGTTTGTCTGTGTCATTTGAGGTTTTGTCTGAACATGATATGAATCAGCATATTTCCTTTCATAGTGTATTGCAGATTGTACAAAGACACAAATAACCTGGTTATTAGGCATTTTAATTCATGTTTCTGCCTTTTTGTATTGTATTTAATTATTTTTTCTTTGTTAACTGAAAAAATGTCTTTGTGGTTTAGTGATTTTATCTCTTCAAAGGAATAAAAGTAAAAAATAAAAATTTTTGAGTGCAAAAGACTCAAAAAACTGTATTTCTCAAACCTTTTTAAATCACACCAGCAGATTTTGCTGCTTTCTGGACTGTATACTTTATGTGGAGTGAGGGTGGCTCAGGAGGAAAGAGTTTGTCATGATGTTATCAAGTCTGTAGACTTAAATTATTTTGTCTCTAGGAAAAGAGGGAGCAGTTCTTAAACAGAGATACAAAAATAGTTCCATGAAAAATAGGATTGTTAATTAAAACAAGAGCAAAAACTTGTGATATACTAAAACATAATGTGTATTTAATCTAAGTTATATTCAAAGCAAGACAATGTTAATGCTTCTGGAGTTTTTTTGAAGACCAAAACATAGACACATCTGAGCTTAGCCACAAATCTATATTGTGTTTTTCTAAAGAAAGTTGTTCTAAACTTTGTAAATTCATTTCCATGTAAAGAGTTTCAACCACTCTGTGACAAAGTGGTTCAGTTTGTGTTCACCACTTGTCCCTTATTTTTATTTCTGATTAATTTACATTCTGTAGCTGGTCATAATGCTTAAATTTAAACATTACTTTGCAACTTTGCTTCACTTACTATCCTGGGTTTGTTTGTGTTAGCATTATGTTGCAGTTTCCATCTATTTATATGTTTAGGTTAAAATGACTACTTCTGGATTATTGGGTAACTTTGTTTGTTTCAAGGTATATTCATGGAATTTGGTTTCTTTTTTACTCACCATTGTTTGTCTCTTGTAGATATGCGGCAGGGCAGGAATACAGGAGGGGCCGGCCCAGTACTTACTGCTTGAATGGCTGGATGATGTAATTAATTACCCTGCTGGGTTCTACCAATTAGAGGGTTTTCTTTGAAGGACTGCTTTGTTTTTTCTTTGAAGTAACTTTTTGAGTTATCTTCTATTATATGGTTTATTTTTCAGACCATTTATTTATGTAGATGAGTTTGTAAATTAGATTAATAATGTTGTTTTTGTTTTTCTGTTTAGATTTTGTTTTTTTTCTGTTTAATTGTGGTTTGGTCCACTTAACTGCAGGTGTGTTGCCAATTGGTTTTTCCAAGAACACTGAGTTCTTGGAAGCTCCAGAGGAATGTCTGATGCAAATGTATGGAATAAACGTCATCAGAAAAATTTTAAACCAGTGGCTGATGCTGATTTTTTTGTTCACCTTGAGGACCCTTGACCACACTATTTTACACACTCAGAAAAAAATGTCATTGTATCATATCTGTTTCAACAAGTCTAAACTTTATCTGATATGTGGTTTGATAAACAGGTTTTAACAAAGACAAAAATCTGCTTTCACTTCATAAGTGATGGATGTCAAGTATCTCAGTATCTCACATAAAGAAATGATGAATGGTTTACTGATCAGGTGTCTGAATTCAGCTTCTTAGTGAGCTCAAGCCACACAGCAGCTAAAAAAAGATGCATAATAACAGCAGCAATACAAGTAAATCAGTGGAAGGATTGATGCACTTCACAAAATGCTCCTCTGTTCGTCCTTTTCTTTATCAGATCCTCTGTTGTTCTCTGTTGCCTGCTGTCACCAGTTGGTCCCTGTCTCCCAAGCTTTCATTACAATCCTTTACATCCCTAACATAACAAAAACAGTAATTAAGGTGAGATGGGCAGATACTTTAGTTCACAAGATTTCTTTCAAAATACAAACTTTTTACATGATAGCTGCAAGTGACATGGCAGAAATCTCATTACATTTATATGGACTTGTCTATCAACTCCACCTATAACTGACAGAAATGATGAAAATGACAAAAATGCTGCAAATCATGACACAAACAATTCAGGGATTTTCCATTAGTTACGTCTGGAACATGATAAAATATGCAGATTATTTTCCAAACATGAAATGTTAACATAGTGCACTGTTTGTATAAATGTATGCCATGGTTTCACTTAAGGTTAGTATTTAACCATAACTTCCTCATTTCATCAACATAGGATAGGAACGGTTGCTAAGGTAACAAACAGGTTTTACGACAAATGTTCTGGGAATGGCAGACCGAATCGTAAAAATGAAAGGTGAGGCTGAACACTGCAAAACATTTGAGTCAAATTTAGTTGTGTCTACTATCTTCTACTCTTTAAGTAACAATGTTATTTAATTTAACTCTTTTTACATTTCTATTTATGATATGAGAAGCTGGGTAAGTATTTGTAACCCAATAATGCTACAAATATTCTGTTATTTTGCATGTACTTCAGTGTGTGGTTTCTCCCTCTAGGGCTGTAACATTTACATCTGTTTGCTGACAAGAAATTGGTTAACTGGTCTCTGTGCATAAGTTAAATTATCTGATCAGGTACCAGATGTTAGTTTTTTTAGCATCACATTAGTGGCAGTCGTGGGGATCCAGATCTGTTTGATCGATAGAAGACTGATCTTGCAATTACTTTTACTGAAATATAAATATAATACATTTGCGGGAAGAGTCAAGGTTAGTTTTTCACATGGTCGATGAGAAATTTATCAAAGGCACACAGTGTATGTGTTCAAACTTTTTATCCAACATGGCCAGAAACTGTCATTATACATATAAATATAATTTTTGCTATACATAGAAATGTTTATATTGTTAGCCAATATAAAAAACCGGCTTGAAAGTTTGCTTTTAATAATTTTGCAACTATTTTTCAGAAAAAGAAAAAAAAACCTAAACAAACTTACCATTCCAGTTTCTTCTCCTTGTCACAAAAACAGCTGCATTCTTTCAAACTGCCTTTTCTACATTTTGAGACTCACCTCGGTTTGTCTTGATCAGGACTCTATCCAGTCTGGTGGTGAATTTATCCTTAAAACTGGAAAACCCAATGACACAGTCTTACCTCTTCACCTTTGACTGAAGAAAGGTTGAAATCAACACTCATCTCAAATGTCCCATCATTGTTAGGGAAGATCGCTCCTTGCTTGCTCCTTTTTGCAACGCTTCTTCATCTTTCCTCCAGAAAATCATGATTCTTTCAGGATAGAAAACTATGGTAGTTACCACCCCTGTTTGAGAAATGCAAGTCTAAAGTATACACAGAAATGTAATTTAAAACATACTGAAATTAATAATTTAAAGTAAGCGTTAAGTGAATTTTAAGTAAATTTAAAGAAATTCTATTTTGAGCATATATTGTAAAATATATGCTCAAAGATATATTTTAAATATCTTTAAAACTTATATTTTAAAGATATTTAAGATATCTTTTAAATATACACTTGAGCAAGTGTATATTTACACTTGAGCAAATACATATTTTGTTCACTTAAAGTATACTTTTATTTAATATATTTCTTGAAAGTGTATTTTGGTATAATTATATTTAAGTATGTTTAAAGTTATAATGTCAAAATTGGTACAAGCATGTTTTTAATATACTTTGTATATATATTTATAGGTAGTACACATAATACTTAGTATACGTAAAATGTATTTTCACAAATGTAAGAATATTTGAAATATACTAAAGTATATATTTTTTCAAAAGGGTGGAATCAATGTAAAAACCATTACAAACAAAATACATGTTTAAAGAAATACTTGAACGTCTTGAATATGTGTACATATTTGACAGAACATTCCTAAGGAAGAAAAACTTGACAATATTCTCTATTCATCCTCTATGAATAGAGGATGAATTCATAGAGGAATTCATCCTCTATGAATTCTATGTACAGTATTTATTTATCCTTCTTCATTTCCTTCTTTATCTGTCTGCCTCCATCTTTCAATTTTTATCAACTGAATCTCTCTCAAAATATCAGGTTTATTTTCTTACCAACCTCAGATAGTCAGAGTGATTACTTCCCCTCCTGCCACTGCTAGCTGGAGGCTAAAGCTAGTTCCGCTTTTTTAACTTCACATTGAGCGAGCAGAGCAGTCGCATTACTTTTCTGTGACCTTTGCCATTTTCTTACATTTTAAATTGTTCTCTTTCCAGTCACGGAAACCCGTTTCAAACCATCACTGACTTTTAGCATAGGTGAAAATACAAAACGCAGCTGCGATGGATGGTGGATAAATCAGCCAGTGGGTTTTGATGTGCTCACCACTTGGAGGTGGCTTTCAAAGTGTGATCTGGAGAAGAGTCTCTTCTAATGTTTGTAAACCTGCTCCGGTGCTTTAAAATTAACATCCATATTTTACAATTCCCTACTTCTTGTTCAGCCCAGTAAGTCCACACAAAGTCATCAGTTTTTACCCAAACCGCAGGTTCAGTGCTGTATGGATTATCCCTCATTGCACCTGGCAAAGAAGATCACGCTTAACTGCCTCTGCAAGCATCAGATCAGACACACTCCAGGTTCTGGTGTGACCGTGGAGCAAAACTAACGTTTTGAGAAGTGGAGAAGGACGGTGTTTCTGTTCTATGTCCTATATGGGGTTTAAAGAACCCTGTTAGCTTGTATATTATCTTTATCACCTCTCTTGTGCTAGATTTGAGATGTGAGATTTTGTGTTTGTTTTCTAGTCTGCCCCTCATTGATCCCAGCTGTGTCCTGTTTCCCTGATTTATCCTTTGTGTATTTAACCCCACCTGTGTTCCTTGTCAGGTTCTAGTCATGTATCGTCATTGTCTGTTAGCAGTGTCATAGTTACCATTTGCTTCCAGCGATTGAGCTCCCTGTGCTGTTGTACCCTGACATCTTCATTGAATTCATCATTTCTCATCACAACCTAGATCTCTGCATATATCCTCACCACATCCAACCCAAAATCGTGACAGGTGCGTTCTTATTTTTCTTTCGTTCCTGCATTCTGCTGTCACAGTCAGTCATAAAATTAAGGTATTGTGACCTTATTCATTCACAAAAATACAAAGGATCTTTTGGGACCTCAAAAGCCAGGACCCTGGGCTGGACCCCCGGTAAGTCCTTTTTAAAATCCGGGCTTGCATACAGGCCACCGTTGACCTTCAGCACACTCTCAATGTCCCGGTAAGGTATCTGGGTCTTCTGTATTTTTGTGTATGCTCTGTCTTCTCTCGCCATAACAACCACTCACAATCATTTTTACTTTTAAAGTGGAGTTATCCACTGTTTCTACAAGCATGCTCACTGTGAGAGGTTGCTGCAAAGTCAACTACAGAGTGTAGTTGACTTGTTGCTAAATGCTGATACAGGAGTTGCTAAATGCTGATACAGGAGTGACTGTTGAAAACCTGGGACTTTATGCATGCAGCAGAGTTTTTTTTTTTTTTTTTTGTAGAAACAAAACCATATACCATATTCAAGATGATCATTTTGACCATCAAGATAATTTTGATCTTGATGGTCTTTACTTCATTGTTTGTTTTATAGTGGAGACAAAAAAGTCAAACTGGCTTGTAGATAATATTTAATTAAAGATCGGTATAACACAGCTCGATTTAGGTTTACAGTTGCTGTACATTGCTCATAAAAGTAAATTTTGAAAATAGATCTCACTATGAAGCCACTAAAACATCAATGTCAAGGTAAGCAGCAAAAATGTGGCAGAAAATTGCATTTAAATTACATATACTTTTACTAAATATCAGAATATCAGAAATCTTTCCTTGTCCTGTTGAAACCGGCTAAGGAGACAGGCTTCTTTCCAAACAGCAATGGCTGTGATAAATGAAAGATAAACATAGCTGCTAACTAGAAGTTATAAACATATAGAACTCAATAGGACGGATTATAATCAACAGAATCCAATCACATTACAATGGATATTTCACAACATTCTTATTATTGCAGTTATCCAGCATAATTTGTCAGAATAATTTGTGGAAATTTGACAGAGTATTTCCTCATTTAGAAAACACCGAAAGAAATTAAACACATCCGTGCTTTTATTTTGAATATATATTTTTCTTCCTATTAGTTAAGAAAAATTAAGTGACAAAGCATAAAGTTATGATTACATTTTTCTGCTCATCTCTGTTGTACCTGAAAACCAATAGCTGGCCCCACATCTGATTGCAGCAAACTGTCACACGATCATAAGCGGTTAAATGGAAAGCAGTTAATTGATTTCTTTTAAACTCCTACAAAAACTGGTACAATTTATTGAACTTGATTGTTAATATATAAACTTTTGGGAATGTTAAATTTAAAGCAAGGGAGTATAGTATATCAATATTAGGTCTGCATGAATACAGATGTATGCCAGCATGTGCTGGCATAGGCAAAATGTGCTTACCATTAAACATATTACATACTTTGTATGTTACTTCTCCAAAAGTTAACACCACTGCTGCGTTGGTTGTTACTTTAAGCATGCTTTTGAAACCAGAGTTTTTAGCAATAAAATTTTGCTGCACGTCTTAATTTAGATTCAATGCACATTAAATATGTATTTAAATTAGCATACACTAACACAGTTATATTTATTAGTACATGTTATACTAATATTCACAAACTAAAATTTATGTTTATTTACATCCATTGGCTAAAATGTTAAAAGAAATGGTGTTAAATGTACATCCAATTAAAATGGGTCTTTTTAAAGCTTTCCATACAAATTATGCTTCTCCAACAAAAGATACTTATGTTAAGGCTATTTACTCATTCGTATCAACTGCTGCCAATTAATGTAGCTTGTAGTGTATATATAGGTAATAAATACAATACAGTATAATATCATTTCAGTATAAAAGAACAAAAAGATCATTTCTGTAGGAGTTCATCTTTAGAGGGTTTTTATTTGTACAAATTAAATGAATGACCAATACTACTTTGAATAAGCCTAACTTATTCTTTCATTTAATTTCAGAAAGGCTTAAATGCTCACAAACCCATTAGGAGACCAAAGTCAGAGCAGGATGCTGCATTTCTCCATCTTGATTCACAAGTCAGTTTCTCAGAGAGACATGTTTTCAGAGTCTAGAGAACCAAAAGCATGCTGTTAATCTACTAATCTCATACTTCACAGATTATTTGGTGGAACGTCAATTCAATCAGTGTCAGAGCAGACATAGCAAATGGATGAAAGAACAGACTAATAAATGCTCTGCCTACTTACCAGGGGTGAGTGGTCTTTCTGAAAGAAATGCAGATAATTTGGGTTTCAATATGCAAACATATGATCAAACTTTTAAAATGGAAACATTTATATTCTTATGTTTTCCTATTTAATTAACATAAAAACAGTAAATGTTTGCTGTCTTCTGCAGATTGTACTCGATTAAGTTTGAGGTTATTTCATGACAAGTCCAGCTTTACGAGTCTCTTACCATTTCTCTTCTTGTAGGCAGTAAATGCTAAAGCGATGATGATGATGGCAATCACAACAGAAACAACAGCAATGATAATAATTCTTATCTGTGATGACTCATCTGCGGAAAGACAAACAAAAATAACTGATCAGGTAAGAACACAGCACGAATTGAAACTGCTGAATCGAGCCACAGATGTTATGTGAATTGTGACATTTTTGTAAGATATTTTGCTGGGGATTTTATTTTTAAGAAGGGACGTACTCGGTATGGGACACTGACATGAGCAGTGTTGCAAACAGTTTATTCCCAAAAGGTTTATGCAATCAGTTGCAATGTTTTCTGTGCAGAATATGTTTTCTAAATTTTCTGATTTCAGCAGAATACATTTTTAGTTCACACATTCAACAGCATTAAATATTAATATTTATGAGTCTGAGATGTAGGTAGTTATCCTCACCCCGGTTGGTCTCGATTACTTCTTTATCCAGCTTGATCAGGATTTTGTCCTCAGCTCCAGTAAACTGAAACACACAGTCATACCTCGCCCAGTCCACAGGTGGGATTAATGAAATATCCAGATCAACACGATACTGGAATGTATTATCCTCATTGTTGAGGACATCTCCAGGATCCACACCCTCATGAATCTCCTCTCCATCCTTCCTCCAGAACATCAGAAAACTCTTTGGGTAGAAACCAGTAGCGTGACACCTGACTGGAGAGGAGGGAGTCTTCTGAAGGAGAGAAACCGAGGGGTAATCTGAACATGATGGTGGAAAATAGAAGAGGAAAGGGATGAAGAAGTAGTAAGTGGATGATTTAATCAGAGCAAGGAATGGTCAACAGTTTATTAACTGAGTTATACATGTATAACATACTTTTCCAACAAATTTGTTGGAAAAAAGACAAAACAGCTTTTAATTGGTTTCAAAAGTAGAATAAAATAGTAGAAAAATATGATTATTACTATATGCCACTTGATAGCAAGAGATAGAATAATTTAGTAATGTTGATACACAAGAAGTCCATTCAGTTAAATGACTGTACCCGTTCTAAAGAGAGTTCTGTTTCCAGCAGTCAAGGATTCATTGAGCCACTGATAGCACTGATTTGTGATGAGATCAGCATTAAAATGAATATTCGATATTTCCAGATCCCAAAGCTGTTTGAGAAAAAGAGCCTCTTTTCTCAGTGCAATCCATTTCAGTCCATATAAATCAAATTCAAGAAAGTCTTCTCCATCGTAACCGTACTTCAGAAAGCTAGTCAGCTCTTTAGTTTCCAGGTTCAGTTCACAGCCACTTGAACTCTGAACAATATGGATGCCTGAAAAAAATAAAGATAGTCTATAGGTCACAAACCAGTTAAAGTGCAATACTAAAGAGAAAAAAATACTAATCTAGTTACTAATTGCTCATTGCGATCTTAACTGGCATAAAAATAAAGAATATTCACATCAACTATCTCAAATAAACAAGGTATTGAACATACTGTACCTTCACTTTGATTAAAGTGCTTCATAATGACATCAATAATGTGTCTGAAGAAGGAAGGACTATTTAAGCAATGACCTTTGACCCACTGATATTGGTCAGGATAATCTGTAAATATTTCCTGCATCCAGTCTTGTTTTGCTTCAACAACTTTTGCATTGCAATAAGCTGCTTGGATGTCATCGACCTCTGCAATGGCCTCAAATGCTGGGAATTCTGTGAGCCCAGAGGATCCAGTGAGGTAGACATTCATGACATGCTGCACTGTATGGGAAAAATATTAGTTAGAACAAAATTATAATAACAAAATTTTCTTTTTTTTTAGCCGTAATATTATATTAGACCGTAAATTTAAAAGTACTTGTCACTTCTGTATGTTTTTAGAGCTTTAAATTTCAATATTTATTTAATGTTTTTTTTTATTTCCAGGAATAATTACCTGGAATTATTCCTCTGTTTGTGTTTTTGCAAAAATTAATATGAAATGCAATCAGTGTTGTCAGTAACACGTTACTGTAGCACTCTATCTGTGCTACAGTAGGAAAATCTGACAAGGTAGCACTAATAGTCAAAACACCGGGCTGCTGAAGTGGAGCCGGTGGGAAAGGGGGAGATTCCTGGCACTGTGTTCATTTTGGTAATAAAGCTGATTTCTCAACTTGTTGTTTTCTAGACAGTGTCCGTCCTCACCTTCTACAAACCATGTCATGACAGTTGCTTGGGAATATGTTGCCCCAAGCAACATACTGGATTACTATACTGTTTCGGGCATAGTAATCCCAAACATCAACAAGGAACATGACAACTGTGGAGAGTAGAGATTTTTACTCCTATCCTGTGGGAGTGCCTGCAGCAGGTTACTATACCCACCAACCCTCCATTACATCTCCACAAACCTCCACACACCAGTGATGGCATAGTTACTTTAAAAAAGTAACTTTAATCAGATTACTTATTACTCCTGGAAAAAGTAACTTAGTTAGATTACTGACTACTTGTTTTGAAAAGTAATTAAATTACATCAAAAGTAACTTTTTAGTTACTTTCAGCAGCTGCTAATGATGGTGCTCCACCACGTGTGAAAATCACATTGATCTTTGCCAATACTTAATTGAAAGTTATTTTATAATAACATCAACAATGTGTCTCCGCTTATATGGTTGAACTGAAGGGGAGATTGTTTAATGGTACAAAAAAAAAAAAAACTTTAGTAATTTGTGCATGTTTTTGTGCAGTCCACTGTTGCCTGGAAAACTCTAAGAGTGATTTTAAATCCCCCACCCTGACCCCAGCCTCCAGGTTGTGCATTATGGCACAGAGCTCCTCCTGCAGCTCCACAATTCAGATAGCTGCTGCACAGATTTGTGACATTTATATAAATATTAATAATTATAAACGCGTTTAGTTGCACAACTTTACAGACACGTTGATTTGTAGCTTTTTTCACGTTTATTGCGCTGTTCAGATTAGTCTCGATGTTTCCAATTTTCTGGAAAGTTCGACGTAATTCACAGGTAATATAATAACTTCACATTAACAAAGACACAGCGGGACAGATCATCCGGAAAATTATATACTAAAACTACCTTAATGATGGACAAATTCTGGGGTTTATTATGAGTCTCTGCTTATTTCCAAGCCCAAATGAATAACTTCAAGTTCAAAAACGAGCCCAAAAAGGCGCAACCCGCGATTCATTAAATTTGCAAGCGACTTAAAAAAAAAAAAAAAAAAACAAAGCCGCTTATAATAATCGGACGTGCCAACAGAAATTCAAAATAGTTCCTATTTTTCCACCAAAAAATGCCCATCTCCCTCCATTGTTTACATTTCTTCACTGATAGTGTTGCATAGAGACGTTGGTCACTCGATAAGACATGTAGAGGAAATACAATTGGATGACAAAAGACGATGGTAATGCAACAGTAACACAAAGTGATTTCGAAAAGTAACTGTAGTCTGATTTCTGGATTTGAAATAGCAACGTTACTCTTTACTGAAAAAAATGGTCCGATGTCAGTAATGCGTTACTTTGTAACTGACAACACTGCCACACACATACTCAGACACACTTTACCCCATAAATCTTAGTGCAAGGAAAAGCATGTAAAATAGTTAACAAAAAATAAACTATAGTGAGCCTTTCATGCTTATGTTTGTTTTCTGGTTATCCTGACATTAACTGAAACAGCTATAGACACTTAACAGTGGCAGATCTTTCCTAAAAATTCTACAGCAACTTGTAGAAAAATATACAGGTTAAAATATATTTATGATTATCCTAGTTAACACACATTTTTATTGCTAAAAGAGATTTACATCACAGATTTGTAAACACACTCTAATTCGCCTTTACTTAAAAATAGTTATCTATTTATGTTGGTATGGAGAGCCTTGCAAAGTAAATGAGAAACAACAATATATGGTATAAATTAACAATGTAGTGCAATTTATTACCTTCAGTTGTGGCATGGCAGAACATGAGAAGTATCACTATCTTCATCTTGCCTAGAAAGCTTATGAGCAAATGAAGGTTTGAGGGGAAGTCTGACTTGCTTAACTTGTTTGCTAAATCTAGAAATGCTTTCTGTTTTATATTATTGTATAATGTGATCCACGAGAGTCAAGGAAGCGTTTCAGAAAGAGCAAGAGTTTTTAAAGCAACAGAGGCCCTCTTTCAAAGTGCTATATTACAAAGTCAAATTTCTTTGAAGTCATATTTGACCTATAAAGCATTTTCATATCAACTACTGGAAGTAACATAATTACTTGATTGTGCTATAACGTGGAATTATGTGACTGGAAAACACATATTGCCCTCTAAGAAGCATAAAACAAAATATTTTAACATAAAAGCACAACAATAACAAAGGAACAAAAATTACAAAATTAGTTAAAGCAACATATGAAACAACTAAAGCAAAGCTAACTAACTTATCACAAATAATAAGTGAATATTAAAGTGACAAAATTAAACTACTTCTGCTGGTAGATGGTGGTAGGTGAGTGATCTGTGGTGTGTTAAAATTTATATCTCCATTTATTGTTAACTACACTCATAGCTGCCTAAATATATGAATGAATTCAAACTAGGTGTGTAGGGGCAAGACAAACATCAAGAGAGAACATAGCTTGAAAAACAGACCACTGCATCAATAGTAAAAATGTAGCAATATATTATATATAGTTAGTTTTAATTAATATAAACCCATAAAGGCTGGAGAGATTAGAGTTTCTTTGTGTTCACACCACAATAAATGCATATTTGGATGAGTCATTTGGAAATTACCATTTAGAAATTATCTTAAGGGTTTGTACTTTCCCAGACGTCATGTTGGAGAACAGCGCACAGACATTATTTCCTTGAGAGGTTAAAATTTAATTAATCGATGTATTTTATAAATAAAATTTGTAGTTTTATTTTAGCATTAGCCATGAGAAAAACATCTCCTTGCCATCTACAAATAGCTTGAATTCATAGTATGTTCCAGCTGAAGAGGTTTATGTTTATAAATAGAAGACAAGAAAAATGGAAGATGAGCTTTGGTAAAAGGCTCAAACGAAGGCCAAGGTGGAGTACACCATCTGATTTGGCAACAAATCCTGTTTGACAAGATCAAGTGCGGGAAACACAAAAGATATTTACTGGCAAACTGCAGGAACAATTCCAAGTGAAACCAACCTCTTGGCACCACATTAAAAAAACAAAGCAGCTTTAAAAAAATCACACCAGATGATGATGAAGACATTTTAAAATAAAATAAAAAACAAGTTACAGAAAAGTTGTTTTTCTGTCTTCTTTTTAGCATCACTAGTAAACATATTGAATTTATTTCATACTCCAGCATCACTGATTCTGTCCTCACTTAATCACAGGGACATTTCAAACTTTTTTTTGTGAGAAGTGATGTCTGCATGAGAGTAATTGGCTCAACATTAAATATCTATGTATGCTAATTATGCATGCTAAAATACAATAAAAGGGCACATTTTTGAAAAATCAATTTCTTTGAAATGCATGCGGTACATAGCTTTAACCATAGAGGTTCATTCTCAAAAAGTGAACAGTTGAGTACATACGAAGATGAATAACTTCTGAAAATACTTATATTTAGCTGTCAGAATACAGAATACACCCCCCTGTCCCGAACAAATATTTCCGGTTAACTGTTTGACTACTGTCACTGTCTTGTCATTAACAGTAGCTTTTAGAAAAAACATTCCTCATTTATTGATGTCTTTGCAGTTATCCTCAATTTGCCAAATGGGCAAGTGTTTACAACGGGAAATGAGAGTGCGTACAAAACTAAGAGGCAGCCCAAGAACAAGGGCATTGAAAGTTGATTCATAAAATAAAAAATAACATTTTAAGAAACAAACAAATGGAAATGATGCAGCTCTTAAAATGTCATTGCTTAATTACATTTTGCTTTCCACAAACGCTTATTGCTGCCTGTACTCCTCCTCAAACATTGTGGGAGGGGCAATTAACGACAGTGGTTCTTGTTTCAAGTGTCTGCAGTCATTTTTATTTTAATCTTGGTTTGTGCTCTCAGCTCAACAAACACAGTTTGAGAGGATTTAAAAGCTCAGCTTTCTTGGAAAGATGTGTCTTTACACAAACAAAATATTAATAGTGCTTCTTCTCTGCCAGGCTTCATCATCAGGTATAGTAACCAGTTTTAATGTCACTAATATAACCATTTATATATGGAGGGGGATTTGTGTAGGCTAATAACAATATTGACCACATATCTTCAACATCTTTTTTTCACAGTCAAACATTCATTGACAATTTTTGCCATTATTTCGACTGGAATCAGGGATCTTCCAAATCTGTTTACAACAGTAATTGATGACATTCAAGTGGATTACTATGATGGCAACGGAATTAGAAAACAAAGCTCAGTTCTCTGGAAGAACATATCAGATTCCTATCAGTCGCCGATATTCTCTAAACAAGTATTAACCTATCTGGAGCTTGGTTTTGTTTTATTCTTAAACAGGCTGGGAACCTTAAATCCAGATGAAGGTACTGTACAAATACTTCACATAATAAATGTTAAATACTTTGTTTTAACAAACTAATTTTTTGCTGTCTGTCTTAGATGTTCATGTTTTACAGTGTATGAACGGCTGTGAACTGAATGAAATGTCTCCTGAAGTTGTCACTTTTCAGCAGTGTGGCTACAATGGAGAAGATTTTATGAAACTATACTCCAAAAATCTGACGTGGACTGCTCAACATCCTTTGGCTGAACAATTAAAACCGCTGTGGGACTCTGCCCAGGACGGATTAAACAACATAACACTGTTTTTGACACAGATTTGCCCTCTAATGCTAAAACAGTTTGTGACTGTTAGCGCTCTGCAGAGAGAGGGTATGACATTCATTGTTTAATCAGTTTAATTTTAACATTCAGTTTCTGATTTTCTGAGAGTAAGATTTAATTTAGGACTAAGAATACAGTAGATCACACTACTGTTTATTATCTCACTTTATGATGACCTTCAGTAAGACAAAAATAAATAGTAGCTTACAGTAGCAAAACAAAAAGGATAAAAACCTTTAACTTTTGCACTTGCTGTTTAGAACTTTGTTTTTACATGAGCAATTGACAAATGCCATGTAAGATTTTGAATAAATTGATTTTTTTTTTTTTTTGTCTTTTATACCTCAAAATTATTCTTAAACCTACTTTTCTATTTTTTATTACTGTGGTTCAGCATTGTGGTTGACTGGTGTATATTGTACTTCCAGCTATCAAAGGCACGATGCAGACTCAAGCAACGTCCATTTATTGCATCTCTGCACCATTTAATTTCCTCCTTTGCCTTCACTTTCTGTCCTCTTCTCTCTGCATTGTCTCCCTCATACAGACCTCACTTCTATCGCTCTCCTCCAGAAGACCCCTTCCTCTCCTGTCAGCTGTTTTGCCACAGGTTTCTACCCAAACACAGCCGAGATGTTCTGGAAGAGAGATGGAGTGGAGATTCAAAATGATGAGGAGCCCAGTGAGATCCTTCCAAACCATGATAACACTTACCAGATGATTGTTGACCTGAATGTTTCATCAATTGCATCTGAAGACTGGAAGAGATATGACTGTGTGTTTAAGCTCGATAATAAAACCAAACTAACCAGACTGGAAAAAGCAGCAATCAGTACAAACTGGGGTAAGCTGCTTCTTCTCACAAATTGCACAGATTAAATATCCATTCTACAAATGTTACATAAAAAGAATATCTGGTCCTACTTTCAGATCCAGTGTCTCCTTCGTCTACCCCTACCCTTTCTTCTTCCCCTCCCCTTTCTCCTTCCCCTATATCTGAGTTTCCTGTTGATTTGGCCATTGGACTTGTTGTCGGATTGATTCTGTTGTGCTTCTGCATAAGTGGACTCTTTCTTTGGAAAAATGTCAACAATGGTATACACTTGAAGATTTTTCAATACACTGAGATAAAGTTTTTCAAATTTACAAAAAAGTCAGTTAAATACATGTGACTGAAAAATAATTCATAGTAATTATTGATCTTTTTAAATATTTATATTTCATGGTTTTGACTATGGGGTGCCATTTATAAAGTTACACAGTAAAAAAATTCAATATTGCTGTTAGTTTATGTAGCCTGTCAGACAAACAATGTGTGTTCATTTTTCAAAGTATTTTTTTCTGTATGCTATTCATACATAAAATAAATATCAGTCTTCCAAACTAAATGTTTAATTCACAAACTAAATATTAAGTTTACAAATTATATATTTAGCTTTCAAATTAAATATTTAGTTTGGAAGCTAAATATTTAGTTTGCAAACTAAATATTTCCAAACTTAATGTTTAGATATTGGCTAAATATTTAGCTTTATTTCGTTTCTGAACAAAATATTTATGTGCAAATTGAATATTTATTTTGCTGACAAAATTTTTGACACCTGTTAAAATTGCAATGTATTAATTTGATTATAATCAGTTACTAAATAGTGTGTTATTTCACATGAAACAAGGTGTTGTGTTATGAAATAACCATTTTTTTTCTTTTTATAGCTTCAAAATTTCCTGACACAAGGTCATATCCCACCTATCCAAGTAAGTACTTCAATATAGTTGCTGGCAATATTTCTTGAAGTCCTCTTTTGAGAAGCTGTGCGTTACATTTATAGCTTGATTTATGTGTTACTGGAAATGCATCTTGAATCTCAGACACATTAAAGAAATTTTAAAAAACAACAAACATTTCACCAGAACTGAGTTATGTTTGATGGATGTCTGTGCTTCTTAGAGTTAAAATGGAAATATATAGCCTACTAGAAGTAAAAAAATCTTACTTTTTAATATAAACAAATGTTTTATTGACTTTGGTCTTTTAAATACGCATTTTAAAACAGCTGTATACTGGGATTTAAAATCCTAAATAGGACTACACCAGGATTCATTTCAAATAATTAAGATGTCTTTTTTTCTGTCTTGACAGGAACCATTGAAAATTGTCAGCATAATTTTGAAATACAATAAGTTTATGATCGAAATCTGCTTGTGAGTGGGATCAAAAGGATAGACGCAGCAAAAACTATTATAAAACCAACCTTACTTGTGACTGATTTTCTAACAGTCACAAGTATGTGAGCAATTAAATAGACATGTAGGATAATTGGATGTGGCAAGAGTTAGATAAATATATTGTCTTAACTTATATATAAACTGAAATAAAGCAATATTTTAATGAGGAAAACATGCAGCTTTTATCCATCTTGCCTGGCAGTTCCAAACTTTAAGTTCTGTTTATAATTGTACTGTATATTTTGCATATGATTTTCTTGAAATAAGTTGCTTTGCATGACAATTTGTCAGATCATTGTATAACCTGAATGATGAACAATGTCCTAATTAACTTCTTCCTGTTTTTTATTTTGTTGTGCCTGTTTAATGAATTATTAAAGAATATGTTTTATTGTAACAGTTTGTTTCTTGTTCTTGAGCTCTTTTACTAGAGCGTATACATCAAAATTAATAACTACATTTTAACAATAAATTATTTACCCTGTTTGTTAAAACTTATGTTGAACAGTTTATAGAAATGGAGTGGACAGGTGATAGGTGCTTTCTCGACCTACATAAAAAGGAACTACAGACAACATTTATTAGCTTTCAACCAAGATTTTGCAAAAGCGAGAAGACACAGTAACCCTGGCATTTCTGCCAACCTGGCCTCTGCCAGCTGTGCGTTCTGACTCTGCTTCAGAGCTTGTCTTTTTATTAGCTTAACAGAAGGGGAGGTGGGGGGGCAGGATAGCCCCTTTTTATTAGGGGCTATCCTGATGACAAGGAAAAGGAGGAAAACAGAAACTAAATTCCACACTCAGACAGTTTTACAACTAAGGAGCATCTCAGAAAGTTATCCTAAAGAGGATTAAGACCACCTGCAATAACATGCTCAAGGTTAAAGAAAGATTAGTTATGTTTTACACACACTTAAACAAATTCCTCCTCTGGGGTGAGAACACTAAACTGACCTTTAAATGAAAAACTACTAATAATATAAACTACTAATGTAAGAAAGATAAAAAACATACTAATTCTAATAACAGGCAGAAAAAAAAGAATAATATAGGTTCTGTTGTAAGCTTCTATTAACCTAAGCAACAAGCAGCCTTGGTAAAGCATCCCAAAGACAAATGGACTGATGTTTGTGAGGGATTTTAAAATAGTAATAAAGCTCCTGTATCAGTAACAGTGAAATACTAAACATGCTGGATGGCATATTATGTTATCTATTTTAATATTTAAAACATAATGATAACTCTCACACTGTGTTTTTGTGGTTTGAGCTCCCATATCGAGATGAACCGCACAACAGGTTCGCTTTGTGAACCAGAACTGATGCAGGAGAACATTCAAATACAGACAATTCCCTGGCATGGCAAAACACACAGTTCTTTGTTGCTTATTTACTTAAGAATGAAGAAATTAGAGACCAATATGGCTAATAATAAAATTTCTGAGTATTTGTAACAAATGATGGACCCAGAATAAAGCTGACAATTCAGGCAGACTCTATTCAGAACCAATGACAACCTACACGTCTGATTCTAGTTGATCACCAAATAAAGAAATAGCTATTATGAGTGACGTTTCATTATGTGAATCGATACAGATTTTCTAAAATTACCCTTTTGAAAAAACAGATACTTAGACACTAACAGGGAAATACTGATTCAAACATGTCCTTTTTCCTTAAACAGAAACCAAATACTATTTGTTGGCCTACAAGGGCGTGTCAAAACCTGTTCTGGTTCAATTTAACTTTCTGGTGCAAGTGATCTTATCATTGTCGTAGCTTCTAATTTTAGCTTGGGGATTCCTGATTTAGTTATTTTTTTGTTTTGCTTCCTTGTTCCTGATTTTTTTGTTTTGTGATTTTGCTCTTATATGGTTTTAAAAACTCAGCTGAGTCTGGTTTTTAAAATCAGACTCAGCTGGTTTTAAAAACTCAGCTGAGTCTGGTTCTCCTTTTCTGATCTGGTGTCAGGTGTGGCTATTGGAAGAACAAAATGCAGACAAGACAGCGGTGGATATCAATCAATCAGATTTTATTTGTATAGCACATTTCAGCAGCAAGGCATTTCAAGGTGCTTTACATCATAAACATAAAAACACAAACTCATGCAACATAGAATAAACAATAATTGATTAAGTTTCAAATACAATTCTAAACACGTGCATTTTTAGTTGAGATTTAAAGGATGTCAGTGTATCAGCTGTTTTACAGTTTTCTGGAAGTTTGTTCCAAATTTTTGGTGTATAGATGCTGAAAGCTGCTTCTCCTCGTTTGGTTCTGGTTCTGGGGATGCGGAACAATTACTGTCCTACTTTCAGATGCGTACCATCTTCAATACATCTGAATCTGAATAAGTCATTTAGAGATTTAACAAAGTTTTGTACAGTCTATAAATGGGAAACGGAAGACTGGTTGATAGACATAAAATGTCACAATAATTAATCCTAGAAATAACAAAGGCATCAGGTAGTTAAGTAGTCACAAATTTTAACCTGTCAGCCACTTTTATTTTATGATAATGTCTGTTTGTCAGACTGGAACTATTAAACTAAAATTGCTGTTTACATGGAGTCCAGGTGTTCATCCATTATAGGGATTAAACACCATTTCTATCACAACGGCACTTATTCAAGTCAACATTATCAGCCTCTGGTTGCTTTTCAAGATGTTATAACCCTGAAAAAAAACAGATGCGATATTAAAGTGTTAGTTTTGTAAAACCATATGTGAAATCAAGTTCCTTGATTCCTTTCCCACTTTTCATCTAAAATAATGCATATAGTTGTTCTTCATATACACATTGACAGACCATGCTTTTCAAGGTTAATGATAACAGAAGCACTGAAGCACAAATGCTTATTATTGTAAAATGGTCAGACTCTGGTTTGACCATTAAATATTTTAGGTTTTGAACTATAGAAATGTACAACTGTACTCCACATTCTTTAAAAACAATGGAAAAAGTCCTTAAGTTTACTACTGATAAGAAACTCTTAGGCAGATGCCAATTGTGGTTCTTGCAGCAGATTGGTTGAGGCTTCTTCTTTAATTAGTAAACAAAAGCACAAAAGGTGCTTGTATTGTGAACTTGTAAACAAAATACACTAACAAAGTCTTAATATGGAACTGATGGACAAACTTTAGTCAAGTCAACACTAAAAAAAAAATCCAAAGCTAATTTATTCCTGCAGCAACATTTTCAGTACTCTGTACAAAGCTAAACTAACTTTAACTTTTTTTTAACTGTTTTTTTAACTGTTAACTAACTTTAAGCAATTTTTGAGCACAGACAGAATACCATAAATATTCATGGTAGCATCTAAACATGTGAATACCATGTTTAGATGCTGAACTAAATGGATATTTCACAATTTCTTCATGAGTTACTATCTATAGAGTTTTAAAAACTTAAATTTATAAAACCTTTATTGTAAATGTTTTAAAAAATCAATACTTCATTGACCATTATTAACTGATAGACAATGTATATCGGCGACATTAGGCACCCACAAAAAAGGCCCCTATTTCTTTTATTAAACAGCATCGCAAATAACTGGCCGATTCCCCAAGGAGAAGAGTGCAGCTATGCTCTTTGAACTTGCTCTATTTAGGAGTATCACATTTCTGATCTGTTCACAGCTAAAGGCCCATAGTCTGTTTACCTTCTGGTGTCCATTTCACTTTTGACACTGACAAGCATAAAAACTGCAATGTAGTCAAACCTGAACAACAATATTTCACAATGATTACTGTAGTGGTTATTGTTTGTCCAATCAAACATCCAATAAAAGTTCCATAAAGCCACTATATGGCACTGGGGTCCATATTCTTCACGCAGGCAAAAAGAGGTTGAATGTCAAAACTTGATTGTCTTTGTTGCTTTGATTATTTCTTTTATGCAAACAATTACAATGATCAAACTTTTCTTTGTTCTCCTATCTCTCCTGCACTGGTAAAAACCATAGGCCCCAAACCCAAATGCCTGCTGGTCCTTTACCAGGCCCCTACATTTATAGAAAGTGGACTGACCCACACTACTTCATGTCTGACTTACAAAAATAAATAAATAAATAAATAATAATAATAAAAAAAAAAAACATAAATAAAATCAACAATTATTAACCTACAAATAAACTCTGAAAATAATGCAAAAAATAGAAGTTTAAGAATAAACTAACAAAAATTCAAATGGATAAAGAAATAAAGAATAAATAGCTCCAACAATTACCTATTTTTTACCCTGGTTAACAAAATGGGAACCTTTGCTGTGTTTGTAAAAACCAGAGATTTAAGCAATTAAACCAGGTATATTATTACAGTCTTATGAACCAAACATTTATAATGGTCCTACATTTGTATAGGCATCTTACAAAATCTGTCACTTACCCTCTGACTGGTTGAAGCACTGTTTCAAGGTTATAATTGTCGCTTTAAAGTCCAAGTGGTTTAACAAGCACTTGTTATTCAACCACTGCATATGTTGAGGATCCTCTTCAAATAGTTTACTCATCCAGTGGGTTTTGGGTATTGTATTCTTTAAGCTGTTGTCACGATACGCCACCACTACACCATCAACTACTGCAGATGCCAAAAACTCTGGAAAATCTGAGATTCCTGTAGTGGCAGACAGGATATACCACAGGGAATGTGGTTCTGTGGGAGAAAAGCAATTCCCTGTAAATCTTTTAGTTTACATGTATAAATCTTAGTAAAAATCTGCAGGTCGTAGTTTGCACTGGAGGAAAAATAAAAAGTTATTCATGCATCAAAACATGCAAACTGCAGAAAAATGTCTCCACAGAGACACTGCAGTGAGCCAGCATTGCTAACCCCATACCACTTTGCACCACCAATAGTCAAAGCATAGTTAAGTTTCTAATAGTAATAATAATTATATATTCTATTTGAAAACAACAGAAACATCATCTCACTGAACAAATTGCTACAGTCCATAAACCTTTTATTTCCTGTTTACACAGACTAGACATTGAAAACATCTCTTTCTAGGATCAATCTCTCCTGTGAAGTAATAAACCACCAGGCAAACAAATGTATGCCATTCAGAGGTCATGCTCACTTAATTTCCAATTAGAAATCAGCAAAGTAGCTTTTCTGTTCAGTAATTATGATTTAGGAGAAGAAGAGGGAAGACTATACCCAGAGATGCAATGTGACAGATGAGAAGAAAGGTGAAAAGCCTCTTCATCCTCTTACAGAGCAAATCTGCAATCAGAAAAGCATGAAATCTGTAAACATTCTTAGCATGTTAATTTACCTGCATGTATTTTACTCAGCTGTGTTTACAATAATTTTTGGTCCCACACTTATTGAGAAGAATTAGTTTCCTGTGTCCAGCAGCTTATTTGTGTTTATTCATGGAAATTAGACTCTGCTGCCATTAGAAACATACAATTTAGATATGTTACAATCGTCATTTATTAATTAAGCCTTTCAAAGGCAAGCAATGTCTTTTTTAAAAACATATTTAACCCAAATCACAATGCTTTGCTTTTGCAGTTACAGTACTGTAACCATACAACCATGGTTGGATCTGCTTTAGTAAACAAGAAAAATTACAACTAAAATTAAAAAATAAATTCATATTTGGCTTAAACAAAAAACAAAACATCTACAACCTGGGAGAAATAATTAAATAAACATCAAATTTCGTGATTTCATTAAACGTTCTGGGTTGTGTTTACTCAGCATGCTTGTAGAAAGGCGCACACTCACCTGTTACGTCATGCTGCATTTAGGGAATATTCTTTGTGGTAGAGAATAATTAGGGAACTCGTTTCTATAAAAACCGTTACTGCGGCAGCTTAAAGCGTCTCTTCCTGTTACTGACATGACAGAAGAATCATGACAGAGTGGCCAGTTGACCAATAGGAGAGCAGCTTTCATCCCACATCACGCAATGAAAGGCGGGAGCTGCAGAGAAAGTGAAAGTTTAAATAAAGAAGCTGGATGGCATTTGCAGATCTACCTTTTTTAGATTCATGTACGTACAGAGCTGCCAGCTGTAGATTTTAAGGACTTTATTGATGCATGTGTAAGATTGAAAGCTGTAAATAATCATCAGACTCACAGTCAATATCTTATATATACAACATAAAAATCTTTGCAAATCTATGACCAAAACATTTTTAATGATCATTTTATTGTGGCTTTACGTTGACTTAAGTTTTAAAGCCATTTTAAGAGAACTGAATGCTTCGATGTTTCAATGATTTCTAACAAAAACTGAGCAATAACTGTTAGCTAAATATGTGATTTAATGTCTGATCTTTGTCTCTCTCTAGTGGAATGTTGCTTAAACATACCTTTAATATAAAGTCAAAATCTATAAATTATACATTTCTCCCTAGATACTGCAGGAGCTGCACAGTGCATATGTAATTTATTTGTAACAATTAAACATTAATCGGAGCAAAAACATTTAGAATATAAATAATTATGATTTTTTTAAAGTGTCTACTGTACAAAAACAGAAGCAAAGTTTCTTACAAAAACAGCCGCTGTAGAAATATGTCAAAAATAAATATTTTCCTCAGACTATATAGAAAATTGGACATGTCAGATTAGTAATTTGTCTTTTCATGTCCCCAAAATGTTTTCAACTTCCAGTGTGTGAAATTGTCATCTTAAGTTTTTATAAATATGAGTACAATGACAAGAAAATAAGCAGATAGCACTGAAAGACAATTACTAATCATTTTATTCTTTGTGGTTTCAATTGTTGGCTAATCAGCATAAACAGTTTAACTGAAATGAGACTAAATGTAAAATGTTTTAAACCACATTATGTAGTTCATTAGGACAAACTGAAAACATGTTTTGAAAACTTGCTGTAATATTCTAGTTTCAGCCTTTTAGAAGGATGTGTTGTTGTGCAACATCTTTATGTTTCAGTTACATAGAATCAAAATATTCTTAAGTTTTACTAGCTTCATTGTTACTTCTGACACAATTGTTTCACCTTTATCTTCAAGTTGTCCAAATTCTGACAAATTTCTGCAATCAACAACCTTTGTAAATAATATCTATTTGTGTTTTTACTAATAGATTTGCAGTTGTTTCTTATGAGTTATTCAATTCCATTTTAGAACTTATTATGATTCTTTCTTTTTTTCACAAGCATGGGAAGTTTGATATTAATTATTTTAAAAATTCCATGGAAGGTGAAAGCAATTTATTTGCATTTGATACCAATGAATATGAAACTAAGACAACATGTTACACATGTAAAATCTGCTGAAGATAAACATTCTTATGAAAGAATGACCTGAACTTGTTTAGTTTTACCACAATCAGAGGAATTAAACACTAAGTAAAAGGTTTCAGTCTCCAACAAAGCCATTCTAGATTAGAATAGAAAAGAAACTTTACTGTCATTGTCACATTTGCAAGATTAAAAGTAACATCAGCCAATGCAATATGCATGTAATAAAAAACCTAAAATTACCTAAAATATATACACACATCCATATAGTAAAGGCATAACATACATAATTGGTCAAGCTCCAATATCAACAAAGCAAATGTTCATTCAGAGCCCCTCTCACTATGACTGATGACCAGACATGACTGCACTAAGTGATGCTTATGTCTAATCCAGATTATTTGCAATCTCTGTGTATATTGCTGGACCCAGCTTAATTGTACACTAAAAATCTTTTATGCAGTACCAGTATTGGCTCTCTTTGGACATGAAGCCATTGATTGTGTGAAGCCAGATATGTTTCTGAAAGGGTCAATTTGTTGATTCTCCCCACAGTCACCCTCATCTTTTAACCTTCTCCTGTAAAGACAAATAGTTAAAAAATTAAGCATTGTCTGTTGCAGTGGATATAATGGCATTCAGTCATTCCAAAATATATCAGAAGACTTTATTAAATATATTTAATTGATGAATAGTTACCATCAGCAAGCTGGAAATCTGAAATACAGACAATAAGCACCAAAAATGAATTAGTGATCCACCAGTTAAAAATCTTAAATATTAATTTTGAATTCTGTCAATTATCAAAATACTATTTTTTCTCACCAGTACTTTTCTTCATCCAGAGGACAACTACACCAATCCCCACAAGAAGAAGAAGTCCTACAACAATGCCTGCAACATGACCAGCTGGAAACTCTGGAGGATAAACTGAAAAGATCCAGTTAAGAAATTAAACCGTGCAGATATAAAATACTTTCTTTTTGAGTGGATCTTTACAAAATTTGAGTTTAATACAAAAAGAAAAATATTGTTTGTGAATTTCTGAGTAAAAGAAAAATATTCTACTGTCTCTTAGTCTCCATATAATTAAGGAAATTTGATCTAAAACAGACAAATCTATTGTAATGTATACTTTTAAATAAATATGCACAGTATTAGCAGAAAAGGAACAGTCTCTCAATTAAAGTCCTCATTTATCAACCTTATTCTTTCCAATGTGTCTTTGGCTGCAATATTTGTAAAGAACCCATGCAATGTGTAGCTGCAACATTGGGATCCCTCTTCTTTAGCCATGTTTGTGCAGAAAGGGTTAATGTCATGTTTATATAGAAATACTAAAAAATATATGTTTTTGAAAGAAACATATGTTGCTCAAAAATCTCAGTTTATTGTCCTAAATAAGTGGTACCGTCGCAGAGGTGTGTCTTACCCCAGTTTGTACGGATGACAGATTTATCTAGAGTGATTTGTATTTTGTCTCCAACACCAGAAAATTGAAACACACAGTCGTATCTCCTCCAGGCATCAGGTGGGACTGATGAAACATTGAATTCAACACTCATCTGGAAGGTCCCATCATTGTTCAGGAGGATCTCTCCTTTCTCCACATCCTTATGAATCTCTTCTCCATCTTTTCTCCAGAACATTTCAGCTCTGTCAGGGAAGAAACCTGTAGCGTGGCAGCTGACCACAGAGGACGGACTTTTCTGGAGCAGAGATATGGAAGGACTCTCTGTAGAAAGAAAATACTCATAAATAAAACATAACATCCATATAATACCTGCAAATTTGGGCTTCACAGCTATGAATTAATCACTGTATAAATTGAATAAACGTACCTGTCCTCTGCAGAAAGCTCTTTCCATGGCGAATATAATTTTTCAACCAGTCAGGACATTTGTAGATGTAATAGTTTTTATTATGTTCTAATCTAGCTTTCTCAGCATCCCATATGAGTTTTGTGAGCATAGCTTGTGATTTTGGAGCAGTCCATGTCAGTGTTTTCAGGTCCAGGGCTAAGAAGTCCTCACCGTTATAACCATACTGATTAAATCCTGTAACTTCTCCAGTCTCGTCATCCCACTCACAGCCATTCATTCTCTGTAAAATGTGAGGACCTTAAAGAGAGAGAAAAGTTCAATAAAAATAGAAGAACAGATTTTGTCAACATAAAGGCATCTTTTGCCTAGAAGCCTTATGTACCTATGTAAAATAATAAAAGATACCTGAACTTGTGTGACTGACTGTAGTTTTAGCCTGTCACAGAAATTCCACTGAACATTTTTAAGGGAAACCAAATTAATCAATTTAGACTGAATTTATCAAGAGATTAAATGAACAAATAAAGTTAAAATTAGGAGAAGAACATTTGGATTAAGGTATAAATTTGCAATGAATTACAAAGTAAAATGAAAGCACTGGAAAAAATTTTTTTTTGATGGAAACATGCACAAAATGGCCAAAACAATACTTCACAATCAAAGGACACTGCAGTACAGCCTAAAGCTTGTCCTGGGAGACATTGACTTTCTGTTTGCTTGCTGTAAGGTTGATGTTACAACAAAACAGACTGGGTATGCTGGCATGCTTGCAGCACATATCACCCTGTTTATTCTGCCTCATAAATATAATATCTATACATGATAGCTACTATGTGTCTAATTCTTGAAAATTCCCTTATTCTGGTGCAGCTCTTTCCTCATAGAGAGTAGGTCCAGTAGTGTTGATATTGTTTTAAAACGAATGGAAATACAAATAAGAGTAATAATTGAAATTCAAGATTCTCCAGATACTTTAATTTTACAACTACTTTAAAAGAAAAAAGTAAAGAAGAAAGTTAGCTTAAGACTAAAGCTTACTTCAGGCCTAGCTGCTACTTTATAAAAGTGCCTTGAAAGCAAGTCCATAGTCTTGTGTGGGGGACCAGCTGCTGGAGACTTTAGATCAAGGAACACACATTAAAATACGATTCTATTCGCTTTCCTATGGATATTTTGTTTTGTTTTATTATTAAAAATCACTGTGTTTCATTGTATGTTAAGCTGAACATTCATATGTACAGTATGTTGCTAACTATTATGACTGAGAGTGAAATGAGTTTTGAAAGGATCAGTTTTTAGCAGGCGCTTAGGGCAGCCTTGGATCCTAAGTTTCTGTGTTTAAGAACGTAAGCTTAGTAGAACATAGCAGCCATAGTGTGACGCACGTCGGATTTATAAATGTTTGTATTTTCAGAAAGAAAGAAAGTAAAGAAATTTACAACCACCGCATGTCTCAACATCACTTTTGTTCAAGTGTGCAACTAATAAAAAGATTAGAATCAATTCAAGGCTGAAGACATTGCAAAATACAAATACGAACAGATAAGGGGAACTCAGGAAAACTCTTTTTATATTATTGTGTTTTTATGCAATTTCTGTTGGTATTTGAGTTACATTCATGTTTGAGGTTTTAATTTTTGAGCTGAGCTAATGGAAACTGGTGGGAAGCACAGCATTTCTACATCCTTCATCCATCTGCCAGGATTGAAGAACAGACTCAACCACAAAGTTTGCATGGTGAAAATGAAGAGTAAATATTTAAATAGTCCATAGATTTTTTCACTTTAAAATTACATTAAAATAAACCAATCTAAATATATGACAACACCTAAACATAATCAAGAAGGTGTCAAAAAGTAGTTAAAAGCAGATTACCTTCAGTGAGGTTTAAGCGTCGCTTCAAAATATGAATGTTTGCCCTGAAGACATGCTGACTTCCAAGACACTTCTGAGAATACCACTCCAGGTGCTGAGGATTCCTTTCGATCAGTTTCCTCATCCAGTCTTGTTTGGGCTTGGCTGTCTTGATGTTGCTGTCACAGTATCCCACCTGAACTTCGTCTACTGTTGCAGCACCAACAAACTCTGGAAAGTCTTGAACTCCATAGGTAGCAGTCAGAAAATATCTGAGGGAATGTTTCACTGAAGAAAATTCATATTATTAAAAAAAAGTAACTCTATAACTACATTCATACATCAACAATAGACACTTTTTGGTTCACAAATAAACATGATAATATTCTTCATCCAAAGAATTTCTCAAACTACATTTAAAGGTTAAAATCTTTACATTGATTTAAACACTGACAGTAGTCTCCTTCAACCTGATGTAGTAATATCTGTGTTGTGATTGTTTATTTGTTGTGGAACTAAAGATAATTTATTTAATTCCCTAAGAGAAAGTATGTGTCCCACATGAGACACATACTTTTGGTGTAAAATACATGTAATAGTAGCCAAATTAGCCTGTTCGGGGTCAGAGTGCTGTCTTCTATAAAAGGCAATAAATATGTTACTTTTATTTTCGCTATAAAAGGTAACATCGTGATAAAAGAATGGACACATATGACAAATAAATAAATAAATATTTGTCTGCGGTAGCTCATGATGAACGGATGCATAAGGGATTTTATAAATAATATCAGAACTGCAGCGTTTCAGTGTTGAATGGACAAAAGCCACGCATGCCAGCCTTCGACTTAAAAATGAAACTATCAGAATATTGCGCTGTGACGGAAAACGACACAACATATAACATTGTCTTACCCGAAGAGGCAACGTGAAAGAGCAACAGGAGACCAAAGTAATTCATAATTGCGATTCTTCAGAGGCAGAATAAGTCATCTGTATAAACATTACGGAACCAAAACAACCTGCCGGAAAGGGGCGTGTCCACCTCCACTGACGTTGTCACATCAAATGTGGAAAGTAAACACAAAGGTGAGGATTTAGGGGCAATAAGAGTTCACCAACTAACCCTTTGCACCCTGTAGCATTTTGGACAGCCACTTTGGTGAAGGTCGATTTATTCCTATATTTATTTATTATTTATTTGTTTAAAGTTCTAGCATGTTACATATTTCTCTATTATTCAGATATGTATGTCACATTCCTCTCTTTTCAAAAGAGAGAGAGAAAAAAACAATACTTTTAGAAACCATGGGACAGGGATTAACCAATCATGTTGAGATTTAGGTCGCTCAATGAACCATCACACAGTCCTTGAGAATTTGAAAACATTTACTTTACTTGCCAAAGTTAAATTCAGCTCAGCTGTTTAAATCGATCTCCTCCCCCATAACATGGGGACAAATTAATGTACTTTAGTTGTATTTATTCCTCTCAACATGGTCAACAAATCTGATAGATTTGGAAACATTTTCTCTTTATTTGCCAAAGTTACTTGGGGAAACAAAATCCACCTGTTTGAAATGATTTATCCCACCTCCATGAGAACAAATTAATTTACCAAGTCTTTAACTGGGCTTATTCCTCTCACCATGAAATCATGCAGATTTGAGAACATTTGCTCTTCATTTGCCAAAGTTAGGGTGCAAATCAACTTGAAATATGATCGCGCAAAATATATGTCTTGAGATAAGATAAAAACTGAACCAGGCCGTTAATTCGAATGACCTTTTTACTCACAACATTAAATAGTTGATACATTTTCCAACATTCAACTGATTGTGAAAAATGCTCTTCAGTCTGTTGTTTTCTGCAAACGCTTATTCAGCGGCTGTTAAACGGAACTCCATCCAGGATGCTCCTGATGTTAATCTCGCGATATTTTGTATCCTCATTATCTTTTCTTTGTGCTCTGCAAATTACAGGTAAGGTGTTGCATAAGTAGACTTTAAACTTTTATGTGTGTCAATTCCTGTAAAGTAATTTTCTACTCTTAGTTATACATATACTTCATCTCTGGTGAGCAACGGATAGAGACGTAAACACACTTGGAATGAAACGTGTCCCCGCGAGATTTGGAGGAGTTTAGTTGTGCAAATGCCACGTCTGACAAGCTGCATCAACGCAGACGGAACTATCAGCTCCTTTTCCTCTCAGGACAAAAAGTTATTTAGTGGCAAAATAAGCCGATATATTGAACACTATTTGGTAAGACTGCACTGATTGTTTTTCATTGTATTCCGCACTTTGTAGCGATGCTCAGGTTGCTGCATCAAGCTAGCACATCCACTGGTTATTAGCTTTCTAGCTAGCTCTGCTGCAAGCTCTGGAAACAGCTTGCAGAAACCGGTGGTGATTGTTTAGCGGTCGGATTTTACTGTTTACTGTTAGATTAAAGGTGGTTTTTTTCTAAGGGAATTAAAGAGGTTATCTGTAGTCCCACAACAAATAAACAATCACAACACAGAGACAGTGTTAAAATTTACGTAAAGATTTTATATAGCTGGTTTCGTTATAAGGACAAAAAAAAACAGAAAAAAGCTATATTGAAGATTTCTGAAAGCTGTACACTGATAACTTGTTCTGTTCAAAACTTAAATCAAAATCATGTAGTTTTTGGTTTAATGCTAATAGTTTATCTTCTAGATAACAGAAGATTCCAGGGTTGATGAGTCAACTAAATATAAAGAAGAGGGATGTTACAGTATTTTATGCACACCAATCAGACATAGTCATATATACCCGTCTTACTTCTTTCTATCTCTGTGTTTGCTACTAAAACCACGCTGTGCTGTCCAAGCATAGAAGCCACTAGAACTTTACATTGATTGCAGTAGAAGATCTGAGTCCTGTAAAATGTGAGGCTGGTGGATCTGACTTGGTTCACATATGCTCAGTTTGATTGAGATCCTGGGAGTTTAACAGCCAAATCATCACCTCAAAGACTGCGGTGTACTCTTCATGTCACTTTCGAACAATTTTTCTTTGCGCCACAAGGTCGCAGACCACAGAATACAGTTTCTCTCCTGACTGGTCTGTGTCTACGCTGTTCCATATGCTAAACACTGTGATTTACTCCTATATTCTGACATCCAAAATAATAATTTGCCTTGTTTATATATATTTTTTTGCTTATATTGAATTTATTAATACAACATATGCATAACAGATGTCAACAAAAAACAGGAAAACTTTTAAGTTTTTCATTTTTACTCCTCATTTCTCTTTCTCATAGGGTCTAATATGGGCTGTTTACGTCTGCTGACACTGACACTGGCTGCTTCTGCTGCACTGCTGTTAACCTCGCAATCGGCTACGGCTCACAGCCATTCCCATGGCGACCATGGGCACAGTCACCATCACCATGGCCACTCTCATGGGGAGGATGATGGACACTCCCACGGCGCTCAGGTGAAGATGTTCCACGGAGCGAGCAAGTGGAGCGCTGAGGCCAACCTGCCTCAGGAGGAAGAGGAGCAGCACCATCACGGACATGAACACGCACACTCCCATGATCACGGACACGCACACTCCCATGATCACGGACACGCACACTCCCATGATCACGGACACGCACACTCCCACGATCATGGACACGCACCTTCTCACGGACATGGACACTCGCATGGATCAGAGAGAGCAAAGAGAGAAGCAGATGGAGAGAAGCGTGACTTAGTGGAGCTCTGGACTCAGGTACGCTCAGAGGAATGTGTTGCTATAATCGTAAAAATTTCTATTTTTAATCGTAAAAATTTCTATTTTTACGATTATAGCAACATAGTAAAAATGTTGCTATAATGGTAACAAAGATGGAAAATCTTTCTTTGTATGAAAAAGTAGAAGTTATCACGTTGACTTCTTGGTGATCCGTTTGAGGATTGATATCACATTTTTTGTATTGAATTGAACTAAAATCTAATTTTTCTGGCTGAAAAACAATTTCACCACTAAGCTATGAGTATTGATCACTATCTTTGATTATGATCAATTCTACCTTTACAAGCCCGGCCTCTTCCCCAACATGTAGCGTTTCTGATGAACTTCTGTTATTGAGCAGATTTTCATTCTCTGCAGGCAATCGGAGCCACCCTGCTGATCAGCGCGGCTCCGTTCCTCATCCTGTTTCTGATCCCAGTCCAGTCCAACAGTGACCAGCACCAGAACCTGCTCAAGGTGCTGCTGAGCTTTGCTTCTGGTGGACTGCTGGGCGATGCCTTCCTGCACCTTATACCACATGCTCTTGGTAGGTTCTCTTTTGTTTTGTTTCATAGCTTATACAAATGTAAAGTTTTACTCAGAATTGTTTAAATTTCCACCACATGACATCATACTGAAGGTTTACATAAGAGTAAAAATAAAAAAAGTTTATATTTTGCTGTTTTATTGAATATAATAGGTCACAGTCTTTCTGTTCTGTTACTAAAATCCTTTATTTTACAGATCACAGCTGCAGACTTTGCAGTTTGACTTTCTAAATTTAATGTCTGTTTCCTTATGTCATTGTGTTCTGCATAGAGCCTCATTCCCATCATGGGGAGGGAGATGAGGAACACGCTCATACAGGCGAAGAGTCACATGACCACGGTCACTCCCATGGTATTCCTAGATACTCTTTTCACTCAGCTGTTCTGCAATGAAGTCAGCGATATTCCATATCAATATTTTCCATCTGTGAACTAGAAACTTTTCCAACACAGGAGCCGCCCACGGTCACATGATGTCTGTTGGTCTGTGGGTTCTCGGGGGAATCATTGCCTTCCTGGTTGTTGAAAAATTTGTGCGTCTGCTGAAGGGAGGACACGGACACTCCCACAGTCACTCTCACGGTGGGAGAGAAATTTCTGAACTTTGTACAGAATTCTTTTTACTTTCTTAAGATTAATATTTAGAAATATTTTCTAATGTGTTTCTGCTTCTGATGGTTTCTGGTCCACTGTGTGAATTTAAAGAAATGACTTATTTAATCAAATACATTATAGTGTATACAGTAGTCTGTGAATGAACAATAAGGCACTGATAAAAAAAATCTTCAAGTCTGGACACATTTAGTACACAGAAAATAAATAAAGATGGCAAGTGCATTTACATCTCCTTCCAATATGCAAATTGACCACTAGATGTCATGCTGGGCTGGATTATGTCTTTTTGGATAATTGAGTTTTACCTTTGTGAAGTAAGTGATACATTTCCTGGATATCCAACTTTCAGCTGCTGCCAAAGAAAAGGACAGTGATGGAGAAGAGGAGAAAGAAAAGAAGACAAAAGAGAAGAAAACAAACAAAGGTGCGAAGGTGACAGAGCCTGAGGAGAAGAAGGGCACAGGCAAGTAATCTAATTTCCTGGGTTTTTTGCTATTGCTACCGTTCTCCCCACTCAGGTTCCCTCAGGACTTAATGTAGGAGGTGCTTACAGTTTTTCTCTTTGAAATGTGACACACTTTCAGGAAGCATGACCAGTTCTAAGCACAAAACATTTTATAGTCAAAGATTACAAAAAATGTTTTTTCTCATGAAAAACAAGCTCACTTTAGGTGTTGAAGCTTTATAACCTAATCTATGCAATGATAATCTCATACTGGCCCAAGCGCAATAAAAATAAAAATACATTGTATATACATAATACATTTTTTTACAAACATCCAAAGGATTTATTTAAATATTCCCACAACTCTAACTACAGTAAAAGCAACAAGAAGGTACCAATTTCTTATTTTTTTAAAAATATCTGTGATTCTTTAGAAATGTGCACACATTTAAAAGTTGACTTGTTAGCTGTCCTTTTGAGAACATTAAAAAACATAAGTAGAAGGTGTGTCTAAATCTGGGTTCATAAGGAAATTATTATAATTTCAAGACAACATTCTGTGGTTCATCAATTGTTATTTTTCTCTATGCTCTTTTTTTCTTTTTGGTTTGGTAAACTAAATCTTAATTGGTTAAAAAAAAAGTTGCTTGTAAAAACAATTTTTGAATTTGAACTGACATCACATGTGATCAAGCAGAATTATTATTATACATATTCTTATTTGACGTACATAAAAATACCATTTCTGTTTTGGAAAAAGTCTAAACTTGAGCTAGTGTTTCTTGAATTTATGTAACTTTTCAATTTTTACATGTTTCAGGTGTTGAACGTACCTGAACACGTTAACAATCATTACTGATAACGTGCCATGGTAATATAAGTTGTCATTAAATATTATTACTTGGTAAATAATGTTTCTTTTTCTCCATGGGAACAGAAATCAAGGTGTCTGGTTATCTGAACCTAGCAGCTGACTTCACACATAACTTCACCGATGGCCTGGCAATCGGAGCGTCATTCCTGGTCAGTCCAGCAGTTGGCGCTGTCACCACTCTGACAATCCTGCTTCATGAAGTCCCACATGAGATTGGGGATTTTGCCATTCTTGTCCAGTCTGGCTGCACTAAAAAGAAGGTATTTACATTTTATATTATGTTTTATCATCTACTTTTTTTTATAAACATCAAAGCCCTTTAGCTTAATCAGATTTGTCATTTATATTGATCTTGAAATAATAAAATGTAAAAATGGGTGTATACGTTGTATGTTCTATTTTTTTTGTATTTGAGTTCTTAATTATTTTCTTCTTTTCTTGCACATCAATTTTGTCATTTTTTCTAAATATGCTGTTTGAAATTGGTTATATTTTCCTAAAAATGTAGAATTTGACACAAACTCCATTAGTGTAAAAACAGGAACATTTTCAAAAATGCAACAGATTTGAATATGTATTGTATTATTTGCTTCTGCAAAACAGATGGCTCAGTCTTTTTGTTTGTCTGAGATGTCAAACTCAACAGCATTCACTCTGGAATGATTTATGTGCCCTTATTGTGTAACCAGGGTTTCAAGTTGCAATTCCTGGTTCAAAGTTTTTGTTTTCTTTTCTAAGTTAATCCAAAGTTGTCTGCTTTCATTTGTAACAATCAAACATTTTCCCATGCATGGACCTTAGGCATAACAGTGGGCTTAAATTTAAGATTAGAATTAGTGAAATATTGTGAAGTGTAACGTTACAGTTTTAGTTAAAATATAAATATTTCGCTGTTCATAAAAATACGCAACTAAAAACAGAACGTTACACAATATTTGAGTATGAAGCTTTAAAATGTTTATGGGTATGATATGAAAGTATGTTAATTTTGTAACAATTAGAAATTGGTAAAGGTGGTAATTAACCCACATTCCCTAGTAGTAACCTAATCATTTAAAACACATATGTACTAATATTGTTAAATTATCATTTTTAGCATTCCTTTAAATTGAAACAGGAAGTATGTGCATGTGATGATGAAGCTGAGTTTCTATTTTTCCTCTTTGTGCATCAGGCTATGTGTCTGCAGCTGCTGACCGCAGTGGGAGCTCTGGCCGGGACGGTTTGCTCCCTGCTGGCTGAAGGTGTGGGCGCCACAGCAACCGCCTGGATCTTACCCTTCACAGCTGGTGGGTTTGTTTACATCGCCACGGTGACGGTGCTCCCCGAGCTGCTGGCGGGCCGCTCCAGTTTCGGCCAGTCTCTGATGGAGATTCTGGCGCTGCTGTTTGGAGTCGGCATGATGGTGTTGATCGCAGAGTACGAATGAAACGTTTTTTTTTTTTTTTTTGGAGCGGACAGAAACTTTTACAGCACAGGTGAAAGAGAACAGAGACACTGACAGGGAAAATACGCAAAATTTAAATGATTTTTTTGTTGTTTTATTGCCATTTTTTTCTGATCAAATTTAATTTTATGTGTTTTTTTAACCAAAAGGCTCAATGTTTTCGGAAAAAAAAAGACGTATGGAAAGAGATTAGTGAGTAAAAACTGATATCAGGATAAGGAGTTCTGCAGTAGAATGGTCTGTAAATTCACCTGCCATTTATGTTAAAACAACCATCCAACTTTCAGTGTGACTGCTGCATAAAATGCAGAGCAGCTCCTCAGTACAAGAGAAGAATGTTTGTTCTACAGTGACCTGCAAGTATAAAATCCTATTGTTGGATACTGAATGTTAACTTTTTTTACATTCCATGCAAAATGATGATGTTGCTTTTGTTGATGTGGTCAAACTGTGCATCACGTCTTAAATTTGATTTAATTTGCTTGGAAGAAATATTTTTCAGTACCTTGTTTTCCTGAGATGAGTTTTGCTGGATGTCTCCAAATAAAGGCTCATTATTTTCTAAGTATTATCTGATTCTCAATAAATATTAAAATAAAGTGTATATCATTTAAGATAATTTATGTGATGGCACAAAAGTATTTAGAACCTGTTTAATCGAGCATCAAACATATCCATAATCCAACAGTTCGGCCAAACTCTGAATCCCAGAATGCAAAGCGTTAACCCATTTTCATGCATAGCAGTAATACCTGTGATATTATAGAGCAACAAAACTATGCAACAAGTTCCTCATCTTTGTCCACAGCAGCTGCAACATTTGGAAGAATGTGTGTGAACTTCTCCTCACTTACAGAGTGAAAGAATGCATCATTGAAGAAACTTTGGATCCAAAATATAGTACACAGTAGTACTTTAAGAATAATAAAATCAAATAAATGTACATTCAGTCAAATTGTTTTTTAAAAGCCCAGATTTGCTTTTGAACCCCAAAATGTTCAATCTTAACAAATTTAAGAGTTAATAGATTGGTCCATAACATTTAAAACACAATATTTGAAATGTGAACTAATAAACAATGATGGGTGATTTTAAATAAATATTTATGGATTCTGGATATAAATATTTATATCCAGAATCCAGGAGAAGGAATATCTTCTCCAGGAAATTCTTGTATTCCCATAACAGTAGTGTACAATGATGATTGGGTTAATACATTCACAAAAGGAAGTGAAAGAGGATACAATTTCAGGAGGAAAATTAAAACCTGCCGTTTATGTGCCAGCTTCTTTCCTCTTATGTTTCTTTCAGTTTTACAGTCTGCCACGCCTAAAATCCAGGGGAGAGAAACAGATTATAATAGGTTTTTGTGAAGGTGTGGTGCTTCTCCAGAAGTGGCTCCTCCTCCTCAGAGTATTACATTTCAGTAATACTCTGACATAATTTCCTTACTCATGACTATATTGGAGCCCTTTTTCCTTTTGTTTTATTTTCCAGTGAAAAGAGAAAAATTGGAGAATGAATACCCATGAATGTTATGTCATCACTGTTCTGGTGAAAGTCAGTCCAGAAAGTCAGTTCTCTGTGGCTAAGCTTCTCTCATGCCCCATTCTGAGAGGTTAGGTTATCCTGAGTCTTCTTTGTAGTTAATCTACTACAGCCTTAGGCAAACTGAGCACTTTTTCTGTCTTACTTCTAATATTCTCCAATTTGCATTATTTGCTGCTATTTCAATTGCAAACTTTTGTTTCCTCGGTTGTTTTTCTCTCCATAGACACTACACCTGGTCTGGCATTCTGTTTGCCTGTGAAATATTCCCGGGGGAGGGAATTGGCTGAGATAATTCTCCCTGAAACTAAATGTTCTCCCTCTCCAATTAACGTATTTTTCTTTGACTTAGAAAGTATTTCTACATCAATTCTGCTTTTTTTTATGCACCTGCTCTGTCTTCTGAAATCCCCAGTTGTTCATGGCAGATGGCCCATCAAACTGAAGCAGGTTCTGCTGGAGGTTTCTTCCTGTTAAAGGGAGTTTGTTCTCCCTGCTGTCGCTAAATGCATTTTGCATGCTAAGTTTGAGGGATTGCTATGAAGTCAACAACTTGCTGGTCCAGAAGGATTGAATGCTGCAATTCAGTGACTTGATGCATTTGCTTTGATAGAAAACCTTTTAAAATAATTTGAATACTAAACTACTCTAATGAACTGTTTGGCAATTAAGGTTAATTGGAATGTAAATGTAATTGAGAAGATAAGCCTTTTTTTGATGGCATATGTTGTTAATTCTGTTTTTGATTTTCCATCACGATGGCTGGAATTAGATAATGTGCCAAATACCAGAAGGTTTTGAGCTGTCTCTTTTGTAGAAATAAAAGCCAAAGTCTCTGATTACAGAAACAAACCCAACCCTTTACGTGTTTTATATATTGTGTTTCGTCAGCCAGCATATTGTTGCTTACAAAGGAAAACATCTGATACGCAAAGACGGTAAGCAGGCTGGTGTGCTTTACAGGAAGAATCACACTTCTCCTCTCTTCTAATCCAATCAAAGAAAATGATAATTTTTTTTCATTTAATAAATACACACCAAAAGCAGAGCATTTTTGTTTGTCGTCTTAAAAATATGTCTTCCTCCTTATGTAATTAGTAGTTTGTTTGGTATTAAAAGTATTTATGGTTATCAATTTTCTACCTGCTGCTTTAGTATTACCTATAACACAGGAAGAAATCATCTGGACTTGTGTATACAGCTAAACTAATTGCATACATTACATTACCTTCATGATTCCTGACTCAGAAAAAATTGGACGGTAATGCTGTCTAATCACAAAAACCATATCTAAAAATTTTGTTTAAATGATCTCTTCATAAACTTCCTGGAAAAACAAGAAAACCACAATCAGCCACAATTTAGTATACTATTTCAATGTCAAACATCCAGCACACATTTTATTCCAGACATAAGGATGCTGCATAAATATCAATTTTATCAATTAAATCTTAGAGAATTACTCAGTGTTGACCGAAAGAGTAATTTTTTGAGCTATAAAAACAAACTGTTACGTTGTGGGTTTTTTTGTTGTTTTTTTTTGAGTGGGCGTAAGATGTGGGGAGGAGGTAATCTTCTCCGAATTCATATCGCAAATTATGAATTCACTTACCTGAACTTGCTAAGCCTGTTACACACTTTCCAGGCATTTAATGCAGGCGGAGCTTAAGGTAGCTTCTGAGTCACACAGGTGGGTTATAAAAGCACCCACCTGTGCTTTTATGAGAGAAAACACCAGAGGACACAGAGAGCATCCATAAGCAGGAGGTACGATGAAGGGAAACGGAGAGCTCAAGTAAGTAATTTGGCAACTATTTGCCCTTTGTATGTACTGTGTACTGTGCAAATGGCAACATCGATCCAGACATTAATATATATAAAATAAATAAATTCATATATCAATATACAGTGTCGTGAAAAAGTATTTGACCTCGCACTGATATCTATTTCTGTTTTTGTTCCTCTTCAGTGTCTTAGAATGAATATCAACAAAATACAAAATGCTGTTTTCTTAGGATAATTTAATCTATTAAAGGAAAATAATATTCATACCAAATTGGCTTCATTACAAAGTTATCCCCTTTATCTATGTACTATATTGTGCCACCCTTGACTGCAACAACTTGCATCAAGCAAGTTAAAACATCAATGTGTTTTTACATCGCTAGAAGATGCAAAAACTTGCTTTAGCCACCATCCTTATCACAATTTAACATCATGCATCTATTCCAGGAGGCCGTGGGACACCTGTCGGGAGGTTCCTGTAATTGAAGACGAGCACACACCTTGGAAGTTGATAAAGCTTCTAAAGATCATCGCTTTGTTTGCAGAAGCTATCATTGTGTTCGGATTGGCAATATGCAGCAAGGTTAGCCTCATTTTACAGCTTTAAATTTTACTTCCTAATATGTTTCTGTTATACAGACAATCCTATGCTGCTTGATATCATTGTAGAGCGATACAGTAAATATAAATGTAGTCACTAATTGTCACAGTGGGTCGGGATATTATAAAGAGCCAAAAAGTACAAAAGAAATAAAAGGTTCATCTTTTTTTTGGTAAAAGGTAACACAGAACATCCATATTGTTTAGTTTAGTTTCAAAGTGGCAAATACAAATTCTCAACAGTCACTTGAGGTATGTGTGAACTTTTATTTTCCAGGCTTCTTTCCTTCTCCTCATCACTTTGTCCCATGAAGATACAAAGACCCTCCAAGTAGAGCAGAAACCTGTCGCACTGCTGTGTATTGGCTGCTCTCTCATTGCACCCACTGTTCTTCTGCTGCTGAAAAGCATCTGGAAATCATGTTACAAATCATCAAAGCTGCCAAGAAAATCATCTGCAGCCCTGGTAAGACACAAGATAATATTTATTAACTGTATCTGATCTGTAACTGATCATCAAATATGATCTATTTCCTTGCTTCTGTGACATTTTGTTGAATTGAAATTTTTCTTTGTCCCTCAGGTTTTGTTCTTTGAGTTCCTTGTTTCTGTGGGGTTAGCAGTGCTTACCATTGTAGCAATGCCACACTTGGACATTGTAACCAATGTGGCCATCCTGAACAGTGTAGCTGTCCTCTCTGGATTCCTGCAAGCAGTCGCTCAGTGCACTGCCAAAAAGATGAACATCTTTCTGCTGCCTTCCGTCATGGCCTCTGTGGTTATGGTTGTTGGTTACTGTTTGTTCGTGGTCCTGTACATTTTGAAAGACCCCACCGACGTGAAGACAGCCATCTGGGTGGGTCTTGCTGTTGGTGGGTCAATCTTGGTATCTTTCAACTGGTGGGAGAATTACTTCAGGGTGATCTGCGTGAAAAGCAAATCCAACATCCTAAAAAATCTGTTTGAAGACTTGACCAAGAGTCAGAACATGTTGCACATCATGTCTAGCTTACTGAGGATTGTGGTCACTGCCTGTGTGCTTGGTGCCTATGTTCCTCTGGCCAAGATGGACTGGGACATTGTGACCTCCATTCCAAGCAGGGAAACAAGAATAGTAGCTATCATCATTGGTGTCCAGCTGATCTCCTCTGCACTCTGCCATTGGTTTGCTTTGGCGGCCTGTAAGATGCACGCTGTACGCCGATGCTTCATCGTACCTTTATACCTGGCTTCACTGGCTGTGATGGTGCTGTTCATCGTCCCTGTTATTCTGGATTATCAGGACTACCAGTTAAACTTAAACACAACTGAAAACATCAACTTTACAAGCTACTGCGCTGAAGTTGTGAATGTAAGAAATCAAAGTCTGAGTAGTAACCTGTTCCCACACCTGGTTTTGGATGTTGCCCAAACGCTCTGCTTCCTGGACATGTCCAACACAGCCGACATCGGCTTACTGACAGGTAAAAATATTTCTGTTGCTATTTCTTTTGCCGCTATTAAACTGTAATTTCAGCAATGGGACAAAAAAATCTAATAAAATGTAATAAAGTTAAATCTCATTTTAAGAACTTATATTGGAGTCACTGCAGTTTTTTTGCTTTTTGCCTGTCATTTGTTTTGGCTGTTTTAGTATTTAAGCTTTAGTAGCAGTGATTTTTTTCTTATTTCTTTCCTATCAGGTGCAGCAGCATCATGGTGGATTGGTCTTGTGCTGGCAACTATCCATATATGGTACTTTAATATTTATCGTATCCAGAAGACACAAGACTTGTTTGGACGGAGACTCTATGAGGGAGCCTTTATTGAGCAATCCTTACTCCTCAACACCCGTTTCAACATTGAGACCAGAAAAAGCAAGAAGAAACAGTACGTTACTGTGTGCATGTGTTTTCTGTGTCTGTCATCTTCTTTCTTTTAGACAGAAATTTCAGTTTCAGTATGAAGTAATAATCACATTACAAAAGAATCAGTTTATCATATTGGCAAATATTTTCATATCAAGGAGTAAGGAGAACGCCACCCCTGCTATGTTGTATCTTTGTGCAACAATGTGGCATGAGACCTATGAGGAGATGATGAATATCATGATCTCAATTTTCAGGTGAGTTTAACTCATGTCCATCTTAAGAGTCTGTGTTCTTTTAGTTCATACTATTTGAAATTTATATCTAAGATTTTATCTTAAATAAAATAAGAAATACGAAAACTCTTAAACAAATGTTAGATGGAAATTAGTTACAATTTCCAAGCATTATTGTCTAAAAATTCTCCTTTTACTTTTTTTAAATAATGAATTTATCCACACTTTGCATTTGTCTCATCAAGATTGGACAAGTACAGACCAAAGATAGAACCTAAGTTTGATGATTTCACCTTCGAAGCTCATATCTACTTCGATGACGCCTTTGAAAATGCTCAAGGAAATCAGGATCGTCATCTGAACACATATGCAAAGGACCTTGTGCAAATCATCACAGAGGTTTATGGGTAAGAACCATTTATACAGATAGCCTATTTTATAACCTGATTGCCAGTAGTTTGTGTGACATGTCACTAGGCTTGAATAATGATCATGTTTCCCATAGAAATGACTCAGTGGGTTGTTTTTGCTAACAATTTTTTGGAAATTGAAAAAGTCAGTCAGTCAGTCAGCGCTAGTTAACAATATAAGAATTAAAGTTGATCTACAACTATTTAAAAAAGACAGAAAACTGACCAGGCCATGAATAGAAAAAACATTTTTGAGACCAAATGTGTGAGTTTGGAGAAAATTTGTATAGATCTTACATGTTCAAGTATTATAAAATGCTGGTAATGGAGGCAAGTTGTGATTTCATTATGAGTATGCTGTTCAAATATATCTCAGTGACATTCTGGTTAATGAGATAACGTCTATTACCCACTTGTCTGTGTCATCTTATTAAACATAAAATGACACTTCTCCTGGCTGGCTCGCCACTCAGAATATCCTCATAATTATTACTCCTAATGACTTAAATCTTGTGTCAATTAATTTTACTCCTTAGATGGAAAAATTGTAAGGTAAATTATTTATTGCTATCCCTTTTCTATATCTTCAGCATCTTCAAGAACCTTAATAAAACCTTCTTTGGAGTACAGCAGCAAATTCCAGATCAGTCAATCATAGAGACGCCATATGGAGCTAGACTTGTTGTTGAAATGCCTCATAGGAATAACATTGTAGTTCACTTCAAAGACAAACTGAAAATTCGGAACAAAAAGAGATGGTCTCAGGTAGGTAGTAGCAAATGGATAACCTCAATACTTTAATCAACAACCTTTAGTTTGTTAACTATTTATTGTCTGCAGGTTATGTATCTTTACTATCTTTTGGGTTGGAAACTCATGACCAAATATCACAGACTCTGGCAAAAGGGGTCCAATGAAAATGATCTGAGGAAAGAGTTCCAGGTGAGACAGAAGACACTTTCTGGATATTTATTAGAGGAAGGATGCTAATTTTACTTTCAATGCTTAGTCAAAGACAACAGAGTTGAATGTACAAAAAACAAAACTGTGCATTTATTCCAGAGAGAGAAACACAACACCTACCTCTTGGCTTTGGATGGGGACACAGACTTCCAACCAGCTGCTCTGCTGCTGCTCATTGATCGTCTGAAAATGTATCCGCATGTTGGTGCAGCGTGTGGCAGAATTCACCCCACTGGATCAGGTTGGGAGCAAACCAGGGCTATTTTGCATGAGACAAAGGGCCATGGTGAGGTTATAAACCAGTCGTCTAATTGTCCTGCAGGTCCTGCTGTTTGGTTCCAGAAGTTTGAGTACGCTGTCAGTCACTGGCTGCAGAAGACAGCTGAGCATGTCTTTGGCTGTGTACTGTGCAGCCCAGGGTGTTTCAGTCTGTTCAGAGCAGAGGCACTAATGGATGATAATGTGATGAAGAAATATTCAACCAAAGCCACAGAGGCCAGCCACTACATCCAATATGACCAAGGTACAAAACTGAACACTGCCAAAATTTTGAAATAACAGTTTATTTTTTTATTATTATATAATATGATATAAACGACAGCTAATAATTTCACAATAGATACTTTTTGTACTACAGAGCAGAAAAGTTTTCTGTGATTACTTGTAGGAAAAAGGTCCTAGTTAGAGGTTTTATGTGGGAACTTTGCTTGTTCTCTACTTGTATACTTATGTTACTCCCCAAAACTCAAAATATGCATGTTAACTGATGTTAAAATGTGTTGGTCACATAGTTTAATGAATGAACTTTGAAACTGTCCATTGTGCTCCTCATAGACCACTGTTGTTAGACCATGTGACCTAAGAGATGTTGCTTGGATAAATGGATGTTGAGAATGGATGGATGAACAGATCTAATTATTCAATACAGTCAAAATTCTTTCTCTGCCTTTATGTTTCTTCCTTTCAATCTTTCTCTTTACTATTCCAGCATCTAAATATATATATTTTTTTTCCAGGTGAGGACCGCTGGCTGTGCACTCTGCTTCTGAAACAAGGCTGGAGAGTGGAATACAATGCAGCATCTGATGCATACACCAATGCACCACAGGACTTTAAAGAGCTGTACAACCAGGTAAGTAGATAAACAGTGCAGAACATTTTTAATTGAATTACAATTCCAAATGTAATAACAATGATTACCAACAAAATTATCATCTACCAAGGCTACCAATGTTGACTTGGTAGCCTTTAAAATACAAATGCACTGCAAGAAATAAGAATTAAATCCTTGGTTTCCTGTGGATTAAGGTAATTTGGCCACTACTGATGTCATCCAGTGCTTTAGTTAGCAAAGCCTCAAACTCAATGTTATTCTCATTGTCATAGAGACCTCTAAAAATATTTTTTGTTATACTATTGTTCTGCCAAACAATGGATCTGTAACTGTGCCTGGTTGATGCTTCATTAAATATCAGTCTTAACTATATTATTCCTGAGTTCTTTTTAAATTTCCGACCAATTTCAATTATTAGTTAAGTTATGGAATTTAGTCGAATAAATTATTTCGGGACAAAAAAAAAGTGACACTAAAAATAACTACTGCTTGTCTACTTAGCGGAAACGATGGGGTCCTTCCACGATGGCAAACGTTGTAGATCTGCTCGGTTCCACCAACCTGGTTTCCAAGAAGAATCCATCAATGTCCAAACCATTCATGTTCTACCAGCTGTTTGCCATGATTTCAGCCATCCTTGCTCCGGCCACCATCTGTCTCATGGTTGCAGGTAACTGTCATTATGTACTCTGGACTTAACATCTGCTATTTAGATGTTATTAGAGTGGACATGTACAACATTTGTACTCCATCAACTTTTAAAAAGCTTGTGGAAATACCTTAAAATATATTGTTTCTGATGTACACAGGGAGTCTGTCCTTCATTTTGGAAATACCTTCTGCTTCTGCTCTGGTCTTAGCTGTGATACCTCCTGCCATTTACTTGGGTCTTTGCTTTAAGCTCAAGGCAGACACTCAGATCACTATTGCAGCAGTGTTGAGTGTTATGTATGCATTCCTTATGTTGGTAGTGACAATGTCTATTTTTGGTAAGTACACAGTTCTATCTAAAAAAAAATAATTTGGGTGTTGTTTATTTTACCTCTAAACATTGATATTCTTTGTTTTCTGTCAGCCTCAATAATGAAGGAACAGACCATTCTGACACCCAGCAGCATTTTCATCGTGGCCATGTCCATCATTTACTTTGTCACTGCACTGCTGCATCCTCAAGAACTTCCTTTGTTGTTCTATGGCTTACTCTACATCATCTGCATCCCAAGTGCCTACCTCCTGCTCACCATCTACTCCATGGTCAACATGAACAGTGTCTCATGGGGAACCAGAGAAACAAAACCTGCTGCAGAGGCTGCAACAACTGCAGCCACCATCCAGCAAACTAAATCACAGAAAGGTATATTGGTACCACTCAGAATTACTAGAGTTCATCTTTCTGAAAAATAAACTGAAACTATTTCTTTACCTTTACAGCAAAAAATACCTTCAAACAACTCTGCTCTTGGAAGAAATGTGAAAAATCCAACCAGAGAGTAGAAAACGAACAGCTCACCATGAGACAGGAAATCCCAGAGTCTATACAGCTTGAACCTCAACCCCAGAACAGTATTGTGGATGATTACCCCCAAAATGAACAAGAGTAGGTTTTAAAGATATGAAAAACAAGTAAACTGCAAAGTAGTAAAGCAATTGATAATTGCTTTACTAAAAACTAAAAGCTAATGTTTTTTTTTTTCTTTTTCAGTTTTCTTTTTAGGGAAGAGGAGACCATTTTTGACTCTCCAGTTCAATGTAAGTGCAAGAAAATTATTACTTTTACAGTGTTTTAATACTACAGTACTGCATTATAATACTTTAGTACAATACATTAGTGTTTTCTCAAACACTGAAGAATATTATTTTTTCAAATAATTTTCTGCTCTACCTTGTTGCACAGGTTGGAAAGCACAAGTGGAGAGTTTGTCCAGCGACATTCAGCTGCAGGTGGATTCTCTTGATGAGGTGCATGTCCTTTAGCTTAATAGAGTCTTCACTCTTATAAACACTTACAGCCATTTATTGAATTCTTTGTTTTATTCTCTATATGATAAATAGCACCATTGCACTCATTATTCACACATCCCCCAGTTGAAGGTGATTTAAAGAATTGTTTAAGCCGGTGATTCTATTCAGAATTTGATTGGCTAATCCACCAGTAAACTGTATGCAATACTTATGAGATTGTATTCACTGAATGACATTAGGCTGAAATCTGTCAGCTAAACATCAACAATGCCATGCTTCATTTGTTGTTGCAGGATGAGGACCAGTTTTGGAAGGAACTTATTGAAAAGTACCTGGAACCTCTGCAGAATGACAAAGAAAAACAGGAAAAGACTAAAAATGAGCTGCAAGAGCTCAGAAACAAGGCAAGTATGGAGGACTGGAATGTAATGTGTTTGAGATATGCTAGAATGTATATATATATATAATGCTAACCTTTGTACTTCTTTCCTAACACAGATTAATTTTTCATTCTTCTTCTTGAATGCCCTGTGGCTGGTGGCAGCCTTTGTTTTTCAAGTCTTTGAGGTCTTTCAACTTGAGTTTGATATTGTTGACTTGAACCTCAACGAAACTGGTGGAAAATTCCAAATTGAGCCAATGAGCCTCGTGTTCATCCTGGGCTTTGCCATTTCAGTTTTGCTTCAGTTCATTGGGATGCTGTGCCACAGGTGATTATTGATCAGATTACATTTTTATCAAATATATGTCTGTAACGAGACTCAATTAAAAAGAATCATGGAATATATTTTTTTTCTCCTGCACTTTCAGAGTCTTCACCATCATTCATTATGTGGCATTTTTAGAAACGGAGCCAAAACAACAGAAATCTGCTGCAATAAAACAGGTATTATTTCTGTTTATTACTCAAACTAAATCTAAATATTGCTCACATGTGTGCTATGTTGTAACACCGCAGATACTACAGCTGTCAATTCATAATAAAAAAGTGGCCAGTATTGTCACAGCATGTTTTCATAAAATATTGCAAAAATTACCTTCTCTAGCTCCAAAAGTTTTGCTCAAGTAGAGCATGATGAAGCATTCATAAGTAAAAATGAATGCTGCTTCATTTAAAGTATGTTACTAAATTACATTAGAATCAACAAAGTGAATAAAACCAGCTTCTTCTCATAATTCTTAAATATTCCCAGTACAATAATTTTACATACTTCCTGTTGATGAGTTTGTGGAGTTATTACTTGATGGATGTGCTCAAAGCGCTGCAGCATTTTTATCCACTAATGTTTCTTTGATCTCCTTCCAGAATGACTCCATGTCCAATGCAGATTCAAGCTCAGGCGTTTCTTCCATTACTGATCTGAACAACATCACAAAGGATGAAACTGAGCTTGAATTAAGTGATGGGTGGGACAGCGGTAACGACTCTCCAGAGCTGGACTTCGAGGACGGAACTGAGGAGGTTTAAATTTTAAACAAGATTGTTTTTTAGCAGCACTTGGATGTATTTCCTGTTTGATCATTTGAAATGATGATGCAAAGTATGATACATACCATCAAGATAACCTCAATATGAAGTATTTTATTTAATATTGTGATTTCTTCATTATTTATGACTTCTAAAATATAATTGATGCAACAGTGTTTTTTTTATGTTGTTCCAAATGTTACTGTGTAATGTGCATACTGAGCCTGGAAGTCAATGGTTATTTATTTTGATTCAACTTGTTAAACCATGAATTAAATATTATTAACATTGTTAATGTTTATTTTATTCTTTTTATCTGCCATTTTCATTAACACTGTCATTTCAGGGTAGTACAGTTTGTAGAAGGTAAAAACTGAAGGATGAATTGATTTTGAATGTAAATTAATTGAGGTGTTGCTACTGTTCTAAGTTAATCAAAAAAGTTTTTATGATGAATTCTGCTGGGATCACTACTTGGATATACACAGGTGTTACCTTGAAAATTGTTTTGTTAAAGTGAGAATAATACATTATTTTAGTTGTTTTTACATCGTTTCGTGTGACAAGGAGATCATACACATTGTTTACAGTATTTATTCCTTGTTGTCATTTCAGTGTCTTCTTTTTTCTTTTCAAACTGTTGAATTATGTACATTTAAAATATTTAAAAATATTTATGCACTCTTGCCTGTGTTTTATTTGACATGAAAACAAAACATAAACGCAAGACATGACATGAATATATTAAAAAAACAGCAGAAAAGACTGGTTGACAAAGGTTGATGTTTTTATTTGAAGGAATCTAAGGGGACATACTGAGCTCATTTTTTATTGGAAATATGGTGGTTAATACTACCCGTGCATGAATTAGTTCAGTAGTTTTAAATGTTAATTATTTTAACATTTGAATCCTCCTTAGGATTTGCGCTGCACACTTGGGATAACAAAAGGATTATATCAGCTTCCAATATGCAATTTGGGCACTAGATGTCAGGCTAGGCTGGATTACATCTTTTAGAACAGTGGCGTCCGAGTCCAGTTCTCAAGATCTGCCACTATGCGACTTTCAGGTGTTTCTTCTCACCTGGATCACATGAAGGTGCAGGTGTCTGCAGAGATGAGTCACTGATAGTGAGAGAAGTCAGCCTTTTGACTCAGGCATGTTGAATCAGGGATGCATGTAAAAGTTGGAGGGAGGGTTGCAGCTCTCAAGGACTGGAACTGGGCACCTTTGCTTTGGAACAATTATTTTTTAAGATTACTTTTTGAGGTAAATAATTAGTTTTTCCCAATTTCCAACAAGAAAAGGACAGTAACTGAGAGGATGAAAAAAGGAATAGAAGACAAAAGAGAAGAAACCAAACAAAGTTGCAAAGGTGGCAGAGACTGAGGAGAAAAAGAGCACAGATGAGTAATCCTATATCCGAGGTTTTTTTTTTCCTGCCACCTTTCTTCAGTGGCAGGAAACTCCTTTGGATTTAATTCAGGAAGTGATGCCATTGGGAAATATGACACAGTTTCAGTATGCATGATCTGATTCTGGTTCTCAGTAGTTTATATTTTCCAGTATTTGTTACTTAATGTGATGATAGTTATTAGTTCAGTGGCAAATTTTCTTTTCATAGTTGAGGAACAACAAAAATGTCTTTTCACATGAAAAAGCACACACACACACACACAAAACCTCATTTAGATGTAGAAGCTTTGTTAATCAATGCTGTGCATTGATAATTTTATACTGGTCAAAGGCCAAAAAAAAAAAAGTTATTATTCAATTATTCAAGGACTTTATTTAAAAATAAAAAGAAACAAGAAGCAATCAAACTCTTATTTTTATTGAAATATCTGTGACACTTTAGAAAATTGCACAGATTTAAAAGTTGGCTTATAAACTGTTCCAATAAGAATATACAAAGAAAAAAAAAATCAGAGGGTGGAATGTCTAAATCTGGGTTAAACGCTTACAGACGGAACATCCTCATAAGGAAACAGTTTTCTCTCACATGGCTGTAATTATAACATCAGAGATTTTGGTTTTCTTTCCTCCAAGCCTGTTTTTGTTTTTAACTTGATAAACTAAAACTTAGTTAAAAACCTGTTGTTTGTAATAACAACTTGTGACTCTGAAATAACATACTGCATGTGGTTAAACTGAATAATTATTGCACATATTTTCATTTGATGTACTTAAAATTGCTAATTGCTAATTCAGCTGAAAAAATAATCCAGTTTAACTAAACGTGGGTTAAATGTTACCTGATCAAGTTTTAAATGCTTACATATTTATTGGAAATGTGGCTGTAACATTTTATTATATGCACACAGCATACATCCGAATTTCCAGATAAATGTTTGAACTGTGCAAATAAATTAGTATAAAAGCATACGAGGAAGTTTAATTAAACTCTAATTAAGACCTCATTATTGTTGCATTGTGATGCCTCGAGACTAACTTTGTGACTTTATGGGGCCATTAATTAAATTTTTTTCTATCTGTATGGTTTGTTCATTCAGATTTATGACCTGATCCAGCATATGCGTGTGAACGTCTTGGCAACAACAAAACTCTTGGCAGCAGCAGCATGTTCCTTGTCTTTTCCCACAGCAACTATGACATTTAAGGACATGCATGTGATCTTCTTGACCTTAATTACAGAGTTAAAAAAACTGGATCTTCAAAGAAGCTTTGTATCAAAAACACAATATGAGCTGCTGTGAGTTTATCTGGTTATTATTCCAGATGAAACTAAGCATTAATCTAGCTTTTGTCAGCTCTTACAGAAAATAATCTCATTGAGTTACAGATTCCCCAATATTTTCTAATTGTGTTGACAAAGTGGTTTCCCCTCCTCTACTGTGAGAGAAAACAGCATTCGGAAATGTAGTTCTGCACGTCTGCTAGATGCTCCAATATCAGCAGAAATATCAGCCTAAAGTGGTTGCCTGCCACGACATTTATAAACATGCTAAATGTTGTCTATTACAGCAGCTACTAATGCTAAATCTCTGCCATTGCGAAGACTATAACCTCAGTTAGTTTGCGTCATCACCTATGTGCACAATATTTTTATCAATACTACTTAAAAGTACACATGGAACTTAAAGTTATTGCTATGTAGTGCTACAATTTTTCTTTTTCTTTGAGCTGCAAAAAAATCACTCCTGTTTTTAGTTTGCCATCTTGAGTACATAAGTGTGTTTTTACTTCCATTTTGCTGATCTCTCACTCCATTCAATTAATCACAGTAAGGTAAGGTCACACATTCCAATTTTTATTTTATCTTTTGTTTGACCTTGTGAACTGATTCTCTGAGCAGTCACCAGTTTTCTTAATTAGTTTTAAGTTCATTTGATTTCATTCCAAATTCTTCAAAACAAACCTTGGTTCTTATACATATGCACAATAAATTGTGAATATTTCTTTATTGGTTTTAGGTTATCATTTGTTCATTTTTACACTTTTTGTAGTTTATTATTTGCATATGTACTTATTAGTTTTATTGATTTTAGAGTTTTAACTTAAAGCTCAAGTATTTTTGCACTTACATTATTTTATTTTGAAGAGATATGGGTTTTCTATGTGTTTGTAGGGGTCACTACAAGGTCTTTCCTCCATCTATATTTTAACGACACATCTCACCAGGCAGGTATTCACAGAACATAGATGACAGGGACACAACGCTGCTTACATAATTATTTTTAATAGCCAGGTGGTACCAACTTGGTAATTTTTATTAAAATTGCTATGTTAATTGTCTTTGGCACTTGATAGTGTTATTAGTCAAATTAAGCCTTTTGTTATACAACTTCTGGGAAAGATCTGGGAAGAATGCTGAGTATTTGAGTTCTTGAGAAGAATCTAAGATATGCTCAGTGACCTGACAGTCGTTTGCTGTTGTCCAGTGTTTTGCAAACCTGGTCTCCACCTCCTTATGTCTTTTAGGCACTGAAAAGACGTAAGAATATGCAACTTTAATTGATGGCTGAATAGCAGGCTTCTGCGTTACATAAAATATATGACGCAAATGTGGGAAACCTCCTTCGGAAGCTTCCAGTAGTTTTAACTACTGAAGTATTAAAGGGGCAGTATTATGTAAAGTAATGTTTTTGAGCTTTACATCATGTCATAATGTTATTCCCTCATGAAAATCCTACCTGAAGTGTTGCTTGGATTCTTTCATGAATCTTTGAGAATTTTGCCACAAATAAAAAGCTCATTGTTTTGTAAATATTATTTGCTTCTCAATACATATTAAAATTAAGTGTATAACCCTTAAATTAACTTATTGCACTTAAGTATTCAAAACATATTTGCATATTTGCTCAAGCATCAAACCTATCTCTGATCTAACTGAAAAAAGACTAGAGAAAACTCTCAATGCAAAGTGTTAACCCATTTTCATGTACAGCTGGGATCCTCGTGGTGTTATAGTATTAATGCTACCTAAAAGTACACAGTTAAGCTAGTATGTTGAGTACATAAATGTGTTTTTACTGCCATGTTGGTAGTTTATTACTCCATTCAGTTTCATAGTGAGGCAAGTTCACACATGAAAATAGTTACATTTTTTCTTCTGTTTGCTTTGTCAACTTTCTGAACAAACATCGTTTGTTCCAGGTTAGTTTTAACGTTAGTTTGATTTCATTTTAAATTCTTCAAAACAAAAATTTGTTTCTTATGCATATTCACGCTGAACTGGGATATTACTCGTTTTATTGGTTTTAGAATCTTAACTAATTATTACACTTTTTGTAATGGATTATTTTCATTTGTACCTCTTGGAAGTTTTGTTGAATCACTAGGATTTCTTACTTGAAGTTCAAATATTTTGTAAATACATTCTTTTATTTTGATTTGTTTCTATGTGTTTGTAGGGCTTGCTACAAGTTATTTCCTCTATGTTTTAATGCCACACCTCACCAGGCAGGTATTCATAGAATCATAATTGGCAGAGACAGAAAGCTGCTTGGTTAATTATACTTAATGACCAGTTGGTTTCCAGCTTGGTAATTTTTAATAAAATTGCCATGTTAATTATCTTTGGCACTTGTTCATAGTCAAACTATGAGGATTTGATGTCAAGACTGAGAACGATACTGAATATCTGAGTTTCTGGAAAGAATTGAAAGAGAGGCATGCGGCGTCAGTGTGATGGTTCCTTTTTGTCAATGTTTAAATGTAACATTTAAAATAACAAGAGCGGTTGACCAAAGTGTTTCACAAGTTACATAAACCATAATATCATAAAACAAAGATTAAATTTTTTTAAAGTAAAACACAGAGATCTTAAACAGCAAACAGTAAACAAGTCCAGTGCTTTCCAATCCTGATCTCCATGACACACTGCCCTTTACATTTTAGGTGTGTTCTGGCTGAGAAGAATGCCGAGTATTTGAAGTCCTGGGTTAACTTAAGGTTAACTGCTCCTGTGTGTCACCTGATGGTCTCTTGTTGTCAGTATCAAGGTCAAATCTATCTGTATAGTACAATTAAAACAACAGCAGCTGAACAAACTACTTCACAATCTGCATCAACCATCGTAACATAAAGATTAACCTACACAAAAAAATCACAGCAATATTAAACAGAAAACAAGTCCAGTCCACATAATTGAGGCTCCTCCAGTCGTTGCTCTTGAAAGTTACATTTGGTATATCCTCCCAAAGTGTTATTTTTCCATAGAAAAAAATTGCAGTGACTTACTTGCAGTGAATCACTTGCAAGTTCCTGAGGTATGTCCTCCAGCAGGTCTGTACACGCATCCGTCTGTCCGTCCGTCTGTCCGTCCGTCTGTCCGTTCATCGTCTACCTGTTTTTCCTGCAGGGTCGCAGGGTAGCTTTACTCCACCCTTTATTCCAATTAGCAGTTTTCAGAGACAAATCAGCTTAATGGTCATGTTTGTAGATTGTTGCAGGAAACTAGAGTAAACAAAGCAAACTCCATACAGAGAGACCTCAGGTCAGAACATTTGTGTTGCAAGGTTACCAACTGTCCAACCCATTGTTCCACTGCCTGCTTTGCACATCTACAGACTGAAATGAATGTACTTTCTAAATAAACCAGATCAGCTACACCAGATTAACAACATCTGTGGACATCAATTTGCAAGTCTAGCCTCACATTCTCATTATGTTTTAGGTCTTGACTTTGATTGGGCAGTTTAAACACATGAGCATGTGCAATTCATTGCAGCTTGGGAGTGTTCAAAGATGCTCTCCTTGAATATAATTTCCACCCCAGTCTCAAGTTTTTTGCTGCACCCCATGATTGCCCTTTGTATAGTTTATTTTAATTTCCCATCAACTCTGAATCCCCTCAGTAAGATGCAGCAACCAACCCGTTTCACTGTGGGAGTGTCATGTTTAAGGTGATAATTAGTGTGTTTTATTACGGTCACACCTTAACATAATGTCTTTGCTGTAATCTCCAAATGTGATGTCTTAATGGCTTTTAAAATAACCACTTTCTTCTTTCTTTCATAAAGTCCACATTTGTAAAGTGTTGCTCTTGAAAGGTTGTCCCACCTGAGCTGTGAGTCACTGCAGCTCATTCCGAGCCTCTTTATTGCTTCTCTGCTTGCTGCTCTTCATGTCCGTCCAGTCAGTTTAGAAGGAGATTCACAGATTGGTGAGTTTGCATTTGTGCAGTACTCTTTTTATATTTGGATGATGCATTGAACAAATCTCTGTGAGCTGTACTAAGCTTTTTATATTGCTTTTTAACTTAACTCTATTGTAAATGTCTCAACAACTTTCTCCCTAGTCTGCTGTTTTCCTTGGTCTTTATGATGCTGTTTGTTTACTAATGTTCTCTAACAAACCTTTGAAGCCTTTAAGCAAAACTGGATTTGTAGTAAATGTGACTAAATGTGAACAAGTATAAAGGGTAGTAAAACTTTTGCAAGGCTTTCAGAGTTTCTGAAGAAGAAATACAAGTAATTTCTCTTATTATGGATGGTATAATATTGAATTATCAGGCAAAACATTTATTAAAGCAGTAGTCTCAAATTCCAGTCACAATGACCGAAGTCCTACAACTTTTATGTGTCTCTTGTCCTACATGCTTGCATTACAGTATCAACAGAAGACAGTCAGTTTTGCAGAACTCTGCTAATGAAGTATTACTGGAGCCAGGCGTGTGAAGCAGAGAGAAATCTAAAAGTTGCAGGACACTGGAACTGGAGTTTAAAACTCCTTGATTAAAGCATCCTGAAGCAGATTCTGAGCAAATAGAACATCAGACTTTTTTTTTTCTAAATAAAAAAGAGCACATCTTGGAATATGCTGTAATTAATCATGTGAAATTAAATAAATTCAGCGTGTCAGCTGGTTTGAAGGAAGTTTGCCTAAACATAAAATCTGAATTCTGTTAAAGGACATCCTGCATTCCTCGCTGCTCTGAACTGACCTGACAAGATTCCCAGATGCCGTTTTATGAGTTCAGATTCTCAGGAAACATATAATGCATGCCAAGTGACTTTTGCATGATCTTATTGTTATTGCAAATTCAATTTTATCTGCCATCCTATAGACTGGAAATAGAGATCAAATAGTAACTTGTCCATTTTAACCAAATAAATGTATATGTTGTGCAATATTTTAGAAAAGCTTTTTTAAAGCCTAGTTTTGTTGTTCAGTCTGAAGAATTTGAGATTAGTTTATTAACATTTTAAATACAGTATTTGAAATATTAACTGATTAAAAAGTTAATAAGTTAATATTAACTTTAAATAAGTGTTTATGTTTGAGGCAATTCTGGATGTCTGGTTCAATAATAAGCTCCACATTCCTGAAAAAGGGAAATCTTGTTTAGTAGTGCAGAATGATCTTCAGTTTAAATGACTTCTCAAAATCAATTAATCGAGTTTATTTGTACAGCACATCTGAGCAGCAAGGCGGTTAAAGGTGCTTTACGTAATAAAAACACAAAGTTACAAAGTTACAAAGAAATACTATACTGTCAGCAATTGAACAAACATTTCATTTTGATGAGTGCCATCACCAAAATCATACATGTCAAATATGTTGGTCAATGGGTAATTTATTTTAGCTCAAAAGCAATTCTAAACATGTGGGTTTTTACTCTTAATTTAAAGAAAAGGAAGTGAAAAAGGATAAAACTTTGAGGGGAAAATCAAAACCTGCCATTAATGTGCCGATCTCTTTCTTCTTATGTTATGTGTCTTTTATTTTAATAGGCAGTCGACACCTAAAATCGAAGCTGATTTGTAACAGGTTTTTATGAAGGTGTGGTGCTTCTTCAGAAGCTGCTGCCCCTCCTCATCATGACAACGCATTTTAGTATTACTCTGAGAAAACACCTTTACTCGTGACAATTATAGAGGCTTGGTCATTTTGTTTTATCTTTTCCAATTAAAAGAGAACGCCTGGAGAAAGAATGCCCATGAATCACTGTTCCAGTAAATTTAAGTCCAGAAAGATGTTTCTGTCTGGTTTATCTCATTTCATTCTATAGAGCTATTTTGCATTCTACAGAGTCATCTCCGTAGTTGCTGCTGTAGCATTAGTACAAACTGAAGAAGCTACACCTAGCATTCTGTTTGCATGTTGGAGGGCATCGACTGAGATAATGCAGCTAACAACTAAATTTCCTCCCTCTCCTATCAACTTTTTATTTTTCTTTAACTCAGAAAGTGCTCCTAAGAAGGAACATTTCTTCTGTTCCTTTTTTGTGGACCTGCTCTGTCTTCTCAATCCCCCAGTCGCATGGCAGATGGTCCATCATACTGAAACATGATCTACTGGAGTTCTCTTCTTGTATTATAGTCAAGACCACCTAACCCGAGACCAAGACCAGAGTGTATCGAGACCGAGACAAGACCAAGACCAGCGCCGCGCGCTACATGACCCAATGAAATATGAAATATGATCAAAATTGCTTCATTTTGAAGACGCAATTCTTCAAAAAGAATTCCTGCGTGTTTCTACACACAGGAATATGTTTAAAAACACATATTCCTGTGTTTTTACAGGAATATGATCAGAAAGATTCATATTTCTGTAAAAAAAAACAACTAAATATTTAATGATTAGAGCTGAAACAAATGTAAACAATATTATTCAAATCCAGTTCAAACTTTTCTTCATTCTGCCTTGCTTCCATCTCTTGTCTCGTACCATCCCTAAAAAAATAATGCCTTGGGTGTTTGCTCATATCGCCCATGTCAGAAACCACAACTGTCTGCACCATTAAACATAGCAATTAACACAAAGCCCCAACGGTGAACAATGCTAATCTATGAACACAATGCGCAACAAGCAAAAAATAACCAAGCACAAGACCATGACTGTTCTCACCCTCTGTCCGGCTGCATGAAGCCAGGCAGCACAGTGCTGTAATGTCTGACACTATGACAGGTAACGAAAACAAAGAGCAATGAGCATACTGTGTGTGTGCTCTTCTGTTCTTGTGTTTTATTTATTCACTAATTAAATAAATATCAATGTGTATAATTAAATAAAATTATACACATATTTTTATGTATATAAAATTACTACTGCAGTAATAGCTACTGCAGTTTACCACCTCCACACAATAATTCAGAGTGAGTCACAACTTTGAACTGCAAATGCAGTTAGTCCCCTCACAGTTAGCTTTGCTAACATCACGTCCACAGAGCTCACATTTCTTTGAGCTTGTTCTCTAAGTGAAAAGAAGCTTTCACTTAGAAAAGTGAAAATACAGCATGACTAAGTGAAAACTTAGTACTTACTTTCATGATGGGGGACGTAGTCCCACCGTCTGTGAAAGTGAAACGCTGCTGAATTTACATGTCGCCATCAGATTTCTTATGATTTATGTGGCGGGATCCTATTACTGACGATTAGACAGACATCTGCCATTCAGAAAACACCTGCGCATTGGAGTTATGCGTGGGAGTAAAAGGGGAAGGCGACGTGTGACAACGGTAACAGAAACACGTAATTAGTAAGTCACGTTATTGCTTGGATTTTAGTCGGTATGTTTTGCATCTAGTGAAAACTAAGATGTTAAAATGAACAATATGCTGACAATTTAGTGATATTTCCACAGTTGTGGTCTTGATCGATCTACAAATAAAATCCTGATACCTCAGCGCCTGAGACCGAGACAAGCCTGAGATCAAATGGGGTTGAGTCCGAGACCATCAAAAAGTGGTCTCGAGACCAAGACCGGTCTCGAGTACTACAACACTAGTCTCTTCCTGTTCAGGGGAATTTTTTCTCCCCACTGTCATGCATGCTCTTTATAAGGGATTGCTGTAAAGTCAACTAAACAAAACAAGGGCTTGTCCACTTTTGCTACATAATTGTCCAGAAGGAGTAAAACCTGGCCTGCCTGTTTCCCAGACCTGAATCCAATTGACATCATGTTTTATCCACTAACGCCACGTTGCCCCACAGAAGGTTCAGCAGCTAACTGCTCTAATCCAGGTCTGTGAAGCGATCCCTCAGGAAAACATCAGGCGTTGCCCAGTCGTTGTTGGGAGATTATTCAGACATGGAGGTCTCGCACACATACTGAGCCTCATGTAGATTTGTTTTAAGTTATTTTCACTGATGTTGAATCAGCCTATTGTGTTATTTCCACTTTCATATTGAGTATGAATCCAAATGCAGATCTCCATAGTGTAATACTTTTTATTTACATTGATAATTTTCATGTTTTTTCTCAACCAATTCCACCATATTAATAGTGAAGTCTTTCCATGACAATATTTAATTGAGATGTGATTTTAGAGTTCCCTTTAATTTTGTGAGCAGTGTAATTTGAATAATGAACAGAATTTGATGCACTGTTTGATTACCAGGATTAGTTGTAATGTATGTGTTTTTCTTTTTTTTTTTTTTTTTTGTAAAGTACCTCAAGACAACATTTGTTGTTAATTCTGTCTTGGGTTTTTTATCATCATGGACGGAATTAGATAATACCAAATGGTTTTGGTCCAGCACCTTCAGGTGCCAGCTACAAAACTGGAGATGAAAAGCAATTCTTTTTAGCTTCTAAGGAAATTCAAGCTTAAATTCAAATTCCAAACTCTTGACAAAGAAACAGAAGATGAAAAATAGAAAAGATGATTTGGCAGCTTGGTATCGGGGTGTGGACACTTAACCGTGTTATCAGATTTTAAAATATTTTCCTTCGAACAGACGTATTAATTTTTCTGTTGAAATGTATTAAATACATTAAGAAATAAATGAGGGAAAGTTTTTACAATTACTTTGTCTATTTTTCACATATACACTTTTGAGAGCCACAATTTTGGTCTGAGCACAAACATGTGACCCAGTATGGAGAGATAAAATCAACAGCAAACAGAAAAAAATCAAGCAGTTGGTATGTTTAAAAGCCTTTGAAGTTGTATTTTCTATGATTACGCCATCAGCATAAAGTATAGACAAATTACTAATAACATCCATGAAAAAAGGATGTAAACACATTTGTTTTTTATTCTGTCCCATTAAAAAATTAACATTTTTAAACAATTTTCAAATGACAAAAAATTGTCATTGAAACATAAATTCTTATAGGAAGCTGGTACGTTTTTGACACAAAACTGAAAATTCTGCTGTTTCAGAATCAACCAATTCATATGTTTAAAAGTTTTTGAAGTTATGTTTTGTATAACTACTCCACCATCACAGTAGGAAAGGTTTAAACAAATCACTGAACATCCATTATTAATGACACGCATGACAAACGGATCGGATAAATATTTTTTTATTCCCTTCCTTAAAGCCTTGTCAATTGCATGAAGTGAATAAGACAAAGATTTGAGTAATTAGTCATTACTTACACAATAAGATTTAGCACAAGGAAATGTATTCTTCTGCAGAAGTGAAAACAAAAGCCTCTGACTACACAAACAACTGAATATAACCAAAACAAATAATGACCTTTTTTTTTCATTTAATATTTACCAAAAGCAAAGTATTTATGGTTGTCATCTTGAAATATGTCTTCCTTCTTTCATAAGTTTCTTCTTCAGTTTTTTTTATTAAACAATTTGTTTTGAAGATGTCTGTCTTTATCAATTTTCTACTTCTCGCTTCAGCAAAGAAAGAATTTAGCTGGACTTATATGGACAACTAAACTCATTGCATACATTACATAAGCTTAATTTTTCCTGGCTGAGAGGCCAACAATCATATCTGCTTTATCTACTTTTCCTTGATAATACATTACATAGAGGGTAATATTAGTTGTGAGGTTAATGAAATTATTACTCTATAATGAAACTGGGTTTCATGAATATAGATTCTATTCATATGTTGTATCCTGCCTCAAACAGCTAAAGTCTGCCTCCAACACTGGCTTAGGAGTTTAATGCAGAAGATTTTGTCAGTGAAAATCTTCATTGACAAAATCTTGTCAGTGAGATTTTGACAAAATCTTGCCTGGTAACGTTTTACCAGGCAGCTTACTGGTAAAACATAATAAAAATACAATCATAGTCACAATTTTAGTTTATTACTTTAATGGCAAAACACTACCACAGTGCTTCCTGAAAACAGTTATTTCCTTGAGCAAAGGGAAAAAATATATCAATGTGTCTCTATTTCTAAAGACAAAAAACCAGATATATCTTGGTTACATTTATTTACATTGTGACAAATAGGCAGTTTTCTTAACAGGTGTCTTTTAAAATGTCTGTTTCTACTTTTATTTTTTTGGCAATCTTTTCTTAATTCACATTGTTCATTATGAATTCACTTACCTGAACTTGCTCAACCTGTTCCACATTTTCTAGGCACTGATTGCAGGTGGAGCTTAAGGCAGCTTATGAGTCATACAGGTGGCATAAAAAAGTTTATGGATGTAGGAGAAAACACCAGAGTACACAGAGCATCCACAAGTGGGAGGTACAATGGAGGAGCCAAACAGAGAACTCAAGTAAGTAATTTGTTAATCTGGCTTTCATATATGCTAAGATTGTGGTAACCAAAGACAACTAACATATTAACAAAGATCTATCTATCTATCTATCTATCTATCTATCTATCTATCTATCTATCTATCTATCTATCTATCTATCTATCTATTCTATCTATCTATCTATCTATCTATCTATCTATCTATCTATCTATCTATCTCTATCTATCGATCTATCTATTCAAACAAAGGCTGTTTTATAAGGATGATTGAAGTTAATTAAGTTATTCAAATCAACCCAGCCTCATGGAAAAGTTAGTCTTCAAAACCTATTTACTATATTGTGCTGTCGTTGTTGCAATAATGTACATCAAGAATTTATATATATATATATATATATATATATATATTTTTTTTTTTTTTTAAATATATATTTTTATATATATATATATATATATTTTTTTTTTTAATATATATATATATATATATATATATATATATATATATATATTAAAAAATATATATATATATATATATATATATATATATATATTTTTTTTTTTTTACAGTGTTTGATGATGCATAAGCTTGCTTTAACCATCATACTTATCACAATTTAACATCATGCATCTATTCCAGGAGGCCGTGGGACACCTGTCGGGAGGTTCCTATAATTGAAGACGAGCACACACCTTGGAAGTTGTTAAAGCTCCTAAAGATCATCGCTTTGTTTGCAGTTGCCATTATTGTGTTTGGATTGGCAATATGTAGCAAGGTTAGCTTAATTTTAAAGATTTAAATTGTGAATTTCTAATATTTTTCTGTTGTACATAGAATCCCACTTTTCTTGATTTCATTGAGATACAGTAAATATAAATGTAGTCATTAGCTACCAGAGAAGGTTGAGATATTACAAACAGCTACAAACAGCCCACTTCGCCCAAAAAATATAAATAAAGCAGAGGTTCCTTGGTAAAAGGTAACACAGAACATTTACATCATTTAGTTTCACAGTGGCAAATACAAATTCTCAACAGTCAGTTAAGGTACCAGTGCCCTTAAAAGGCTTCTTTTATTTTCCAGGCTTCTTTCCTTCTCCTCATCACTTTGTCCCATGAAGATACAAAGACCCTCCATGCAGAGCAGAAACCTGTCGCTCTGCTGTGTATTGGCTGCTCTCTCATTGCACCCACTGTTCTTCTGCTGCTGAAAAGCATATGGAAAGCATGTTACAAATCATCAAAGCTGCCAAGAAAATCATCTGTAGCCCTGGTAAGAAACAAGATAATATTTACTAACTTTATTTCAATTATTACTGATACTAAAAAAAACCAATAACTGACATGGCATATTTCTTGGTTTCTGTGACATTTTGTTGAATTGAACTTTTTCTTTGTCCCTCAGGTTTTGTTCTTCGAGTTCCTTGTTTCTGTGGGGTTAGCAGTGCTTACCATTGTAGCAATGCCACACTTGGACATTGTAACCAATGTGGCCATCCTGAACAGTGTAGCTGTCCTCTCTGGATTCCTTCAAGCAGTCTCTCAGTGCAGTGCCAAAAAGACTAACATCTTTCTGCTGCCTTCCATCATGGCCTCTGTGGTTATGGTTGTTGGTTACTGTTTGTTCGTGGTCCTGTACATTTTGAAAGACCCCACCGATGTGAAGACAGCCATCTGGGTGGGTCTTGCTGTTGGTGGGTCAATCTTGGCATCTTTCAACTGGTGGGAGAATTACTTCAGGGTGATTTGTGTGAAAAGCAAATCCAACATCCTGAAAAATCTGTTTGAAGACTTGTCCAAGAGTCAGAACATGTTGCACATCATGTCCAGCTTACTGAGGATTGTGGTCACTGCCTGTGTGCTTGGTGCCTATGTTCCTCTGGCCAAGATGGACTGGGACATTGTGACCTCCATTCCAAGCAGAGAAACAAGAATAGTAGCTATCATCATTGGGGTCCAGCTGATCTCCTCTGCACTCTGCCATTGGTTTGCTTTGGCGGCCTGTAAGATGCACGCTGTACGCCGATGCTTCATCGTACCTTTATACCTGGCTTCACTGGCTGTGATGGTGCTGTTCATCGTTCCTGTTATTCTGGATTACCAGGACTACCAGTTAAACTTAAACACAACTGAAAACATCAACTTTACAAGTTACTGCGCTGAAGTTGTGAATGTAAGAAATCAAAGTCTGAGTAGTAACCTGTTCCCACACCTGGTTTTGGATGTTGCCCAAACGCTCTGCTTCCTGGACATGTCCAACACAGCCGACATTGGCTTACTGACAGGTAAGAAGAAAATAAAGAAATGCTGTTGTTATAATATATGTATCTTGGGTTTTTGTAGGTTATTTGTTTTGGCTGTTTTAGTATTTAAGCTTTAGTAGTAGTGATTTCTTTCTTTCTTTTTTTTCCCTATTAGGTGCAGGTGCATCATGGTGGATTGGTCTTGTGCTGACTACTATCCATATATGGTACTTTAACATTTATCGTATCCAGAAGACACAAGACTTGTTTGGACGGAGACTCTATGAGGGAGCCTTTATTGAGCAATCCTTACTCCTCAACACCCGTTTCAACATCCGGACTAGAAAAAGCAAGAAGAAGCAGTACGTTAGTTAGTGTGTGCTTATGTTGTGCAACTCTTTGACCTTCTTTCTTTTGGGCAGAAATTTCTGTTTCAGTATATAATAGTAATCATAAAGCAATTACTTACATTTGCAAATATTTTCATATCAAGGAATAAGGAGGATGACACTCCCGCTCTGATTTATCTCTGTGCAACAATGTGGCATGAGACCTATGAGGAGATGATGAATATCATGATCTCAATTTTCAGGTGAGTTAAAGGAAGTGTTTTCATGCCCACCTCAAGAGTCTCTATTATATAAGCTAATAGTATATCTGAACTTTATGTTGAAGGTTTTATTAAAAAATCAAACATTTCCTTTATGCAGAAATTTCCTTAAACAAACTTTTTAGGGAAATTAGTTATGAGTCCACCTAATTTAAGTATTGTATTACAATCTTTATTTGACTTTTTTTTCTAATGAATTCATTCACACTTCATGTTTGTCTCAAGACTGGACAAGTACAGACCAAAACCAGGAACCAAGTTTAATGATTTCACCTTTGAAGCCCATATCTTCTTCGATGACGCCTTTGAAAATGCTCAAGGAAATCAGGATCATCACCTCAACACATATGCAAAGGACCTTGTGCAAATCATCACAGAGGTTTATGGGTAAGAACCAGGTTTACAGATTTTATAATCTGATTGCCAGCAGAGTTCAGACAAACTCTGCTGGCAATAAGCAGAGTATTAACATTTTAGAATAACTTGTTTTGCCAACAATTCTTGGAGGAAATTTGTTTAAAGAACCCAGATGTTTTATCACAATCCATCTTAATTAATAAGTCAAGAAATAAACTTGATCCTCAGCTATTAAAATGACATTATTTGAGTAGGGATCTCACCACGCCATGAATAGAAAACATGTTTTTAAGATCATTTACTTGCATGTGAATTTCTAGCAAGTTTGTGTAGATTCAGTTCAGATAATATAGATAATATAGGTTATTTTGTCCAACTTTTGATTTGTTTTAGAGTTTAATGTTCAGATCTAAATTGATGACTTTCTGGTTAGATGATATAACGTCTGTTCCCCGCTAGTCGGTGTGACCTCCTTCAATATAAAATTAGACATTTCCTGGCTGGCTCGCCACTCACAAACAACTCATTATTAATCATATTCACTTATTCACTCCAAATAATTTAAGTTTGTGCCAAGTAATTTTACTCCCTAAAAGCAACAATTGAAACACTACAAGAGATGAAAATGTTCCAAGGTAAATTATTTATCAGTATCCTTTCTCTCTATTATCAGCATCTTCAAGAACCTTGATAAAACATTCTTTGAGATACAGCAGCAAATTCCTCATCAGTCAATCATAGAGACGCCATATGGAGCTAGACTTGTTGTTGAAATGCCTCATGGGAATAACATTGTAGTTCACTTCAAAGACAAACTGAAAATTCGGAACAAAAAGAGATGGTCTCAGGTAGGTAGTAGCAAATGGATAACATCAACCCCTTAATCAACAACCATTAGTTTGTTAACTATTTATTGTCTGCAGGTTATGTATCTTTACTATCTTTTGGGTTGGAAACTCATGACCAAATATCACGGACTCTGGAAGATGGGAAAAAGGAAACTGATCTAAAGATAGATATGAAGGTAAGACAGAAGAAACTTTCTGGGTATTTTATGAAGTGCAAAAATGCTCATTAAATTTTCAATGCTTGGTCAAAGACAACAGAGTTGAATGTACAAAAAACAAAACTGTGCATTTATTCCAGAGAGAGAAACACAACACCTACCTCTTGGCTTTGGATGGGGACACAGACTTCCAACCAGCTGCTCTGCTGCTGCTCATTGATCGTCTGAAAATGTATCCGCGTGTTGGTGCAGCGTGTGGCAGAATTCACCCCACTGGATCAGGTTGGGAGCAAACCAGGGCTATTTTGCATGAGACAAAGGGCCATGGTGAGGTTATAAACCAATTGTCTAATTGTCCTGCAGGTCCTGCTGTTTGGTTCCAGAAGTTTGAGTACGCTGTCAGTCACTGGCTGCAGAAGACAGCTGAGCATGTCTTTGGCTGTGTACTGTGCAGCCCAGGGTGTTTCAGTCTGTTCAGAGCAGAGGCACTAATGGATGATAATGTGATGAAGAAATATTCAACCAAAGCCACAGAGGCCAGTCAATATATCCAATATGACCAAGGTACAAAATTGAACTCTATTAAAACTTTTCATAATTTTTTTGTTATTATGTAATAGAAATTAATTTAAGCCAATAATTTCATATTGTATACTTTTATACTGCAAAGTGGAACAGTTGGTTTCTGTGGTTTTTCAGAGGTTACTCAGCTTTCTGTAGAAACTTTTCATATTCTCTACTTTTCATCCACCAAAGTATGCAAGTTTATTTAATTGGTGCAACTTGTCCATTGTGTTGCTCATAGTCCACTCTCGTTAGACAACTTCCCCTAAAATACCTTGCATGGATTAAATTGATGTTTAGAATGCATATCATGATCTAATGGATTATTAGATCAAAATATCCAATAAAGATACTATTTCCCCATCTTTTGCTGTGACTTTCAAGTTTTCTTATTTTTCCAACATCTAAATTTAGATTTTGTTTTTGCAGGTGAAGACCGCTGGCTGTGCACTCTGCTACTGAAACAAGGCTGGAGAGTGGAATACAATGCAGCATCTGATGCCTACACCAACGCACCACAGGAATTTAAAGAACTGTACAACCAGGTAAGTACATAAGCAGTATAGATCCAGTGTAGAACTATAATTCAAAATATATTCATAATGATTACCCACAACACAAGAAATAAGAAATGTCCTTTCCTTTCTGTGGATCAAGGTAATTTGTCCACCACAGATACTAGCCATTGCTTTATTTTGCAAGAATTCAAACTCACAGTTATACTCATTGAGATCTCTAAAGGAATTATGTTGTTGTACTCAATATGTTCTACCAGACAATGGATTTGTGACATTGCTTGGTTGATGCTCCAGTGGTTATCAGTTTTGCTTATTTTACCTCTGAGTAATTTTTAATTTTCAGGAATTGGATAAATTAATGGAATACAAGCGAACAAAATGTTTCAGGACAAAAAGAGTCATTTTTAATAATAACTACTGCTTTTCAACTTAGCGGAAACGATGGGGTCCCTCCACAATGGCAAACGTTGTAGATCTGCTCGGTTCCACCAACCTGGTTTCCAAGAAGAATCCATCAATGTCCAAACCATTCATGCTCTATCAGCTGTTTGCCATGATTTCAGCCATCCTTGCTCCGGCCACCATCTGTTTCATGGTTGCAGGTAACTGTCACTGTGTCCTCTGGACTTTTTGTAAAGCACTATTCAAGTACAATCCATTACCATTTATGTGTTATGAGTGTTCAATACTTGTATTACATTCACATTTAAGCAGCTTGTGGAGATATCTTAAAAATATATTGTTTCTGATGTACACAGGGAGTCTGTCCTTCATTTTGGAAATACCTTCTGCTGCTGCTCTGGTCTTAGCTGTGATACCTCCTGCCATTTACTTGGGTCTTTGCTTTAAGCTCAAGGCAGACACTCAGATCACTATTGCGGCAGTGTTGAGTATCATGTATGCATTCCTTATGCTGGTAGTGACAATGTCCATTATTGGTAAGTGCTTATTAAGGTCTAACAAATGTGTAAATATCTTTTGATTTACCTCTAAACATTGATATTCTTTGTTTTCTGTCAGCCTCAATGGTGAAGGAACAGACCATTCTGACACCCAGCAGCATTTTCATCGTGGCCATGTCCATCATTTACTTTGTCACTGCACTGCTGCATCCTCAAGAACTTCCTTTGTTGTTCTATGGCTTACTCTACATCATCTGCATCCCAAGTGCCTACCTCCTGCTCACCATCTACTCCATGGTCAACATGAACAGTGTCTCATGGGGAACCAGAGAAACAAAACCTGCTGCAGAGGCTGCAACAACTGCAGCCACCATCCAGCAAACTAAATCACAGAAAGGTAAATTGGTACCACTCTGAATGACTAGAGTTCATCTTTCTGAAAAATAAACTGAAACCTAGTCTTACCTTTACAGCAAAAAACACCTTCAAACGACTCTGCTCACAGATGAAATGTTGTAAAAAATCCCATGAGCGACTAGAAGATGAACAGCTCACCATGACGCAGGAGATCCCAGAGCCTGTACAGCTTGAATCTCAACCCCAGAACAGTATTGTGGATGATTCCCCCCAAAACGAACAAGAGTAGGTTTTAAAGATATGAAAAACAAGTAAACTGCAAAATCGTAAAGCAATGGCTGACACTATTTATTTATTTTTTTTAATTTTCCTTTTAGGGAAGAGGAGACCAGTTTTTACACTCCAGTTCAATGTAAGTGCAAGAAAATCGTTACTTTTATAGAGCTTTGATACCACAGCAGTGTATTATAATACATTGATATAGTCTTTTTTCCAAACACTTAATGATATTAGGTTTTCAAATGATTTTCTGTCCTGTCTTGTTGCACAGCTTGGAAAGCACAAGTGGAGAGTTTGTCCAGCGACATTCAGCTGCAGGTGGATTATCTTGATGAGGTGCATGTCCTTTAGCTTAATAGAGCCTTAACTCTTATAAACACTTACAGCCATTTATTGAATTCTTTGTTTTACTCACTATGTGATAAAAGGCACCATTGTTCACTACTCATTATTCAGACATTTTAAGCTGATTTATTTGGTCTTAAAGAATAATTTAACCTGGTGATTGTTTATCAGGATTTGACTTATAAACCCACCAGTAAACCATAGGTAGGAATTATGAGAGCATGTTCACTGAAAGACAATGTTATGAATCAACTAAATGTTAAGTAATATTAATATTCCTGTAAGTGGTTCATTTGTTGCCTCATTCAGTTAAATGTAATTTTTTTTGTAGATTAAAAATGTTCACTAAGTAATTTCCAAATGTTTCTCTTCGACTTTTTGTTAATTTTAGACATTGAACTAATGTATTCTTGCAGGATGAGGACCAGTTTTGGAAAGAACTTATTGAAAAGTATCTGGAACCTCTGAAAAATGACAAAGAAAAACAAGAAAAGACTAAAAATGAGCTGCAAGATCTTAGAAACAAGGTGAGAGGGGAGAGCTGTAATGTAATACATTTGACATTTGCTGGAAAATTTGACATTTTTTAAGCTAACCTTTGTACTTCTTTCCTAACACAGATTAATTTTTCATTCTTCTTCTTGAATGCCCTGTGGCTGGTGGCAGCCTTCATATTTCAAGTGTTTGAGGTCTTTGAACTCAAGTTTGACATGTATGACTTGGAGCTCAACAAAACTGGTAAAAAGTTCCAAGTTGAGCCGATGAGCCTCATGTTCATCCTGGGCTTCGCTCTTTCAGTTTTGCTCCAGTTTATTGGGATGTTGTACCACAGGTAATCACTGATTAGATTTTTTTTTTTCTCAACTATATTTCTGTAACTAAAGTCAAACAGAAAGACATGTATAGTAAAAAAACCTTTTCTTCTTCACTTTTAGAATTATGACCCTCATTCATTATGTGGCATTTTTGGAAACGGAGCCAAAACAACAGAAGTCTGCGAGAACAGAGGTAAATATTTTTGTTTATTATTCAAACTAAACTATAGATGTGAGCACAAACAACACATTGGCTGTGTATAATAACCTAAAACTAAATGTCGTAGCCTGTTATACACAAAATATGATCAAAAATCATCTTGGAACTATATGTATTTTACATCCAATACAATAGATGTAAATATCAAGTGTGGATGTGGAAATTAACTTTAAAAATAATTAGAAAGACTCAGGCTGTGGAATGTTTGACACAAGTGAAGCTCCAAGAAAACTCAATATCAAATGATAGACGGTGCAGTCCCCCCCGTCCTCCTCTGCTCCACCAAAAACAGAAATAAAAATACATAGATGTTGATAAAACAACATGTTATTAAAAACTACCACCTGGCTTAGACCCTACTGACCTTTCATAAAACAGTTGATTTATGTAACCCCATGTAAGAAATATTCACAGGTTGAGAAACAAGACTGCAAGAAAAAGCAAACTCTAGATATATATTTATGTGGAGCAAAGGCAGCAATGATGCCCAACTCTGCCCCATGGTGGTGCTGTTGAGTAGTAAATGGGACTCTACATGTGTTCATGTTAGTCCTATAATGGGATGTGATGTATCTTTTTATTGGCTTATGCAAATAACTAAGACAATATAAATTATCTTTATTTCACTGAAAAATATTCAAATATGTCAACACACATAAATAAAAATAATAATTTGAAGATTGTGTTTGATTTGAAGTGAATTGCTGCCATTTTAAATTATTGGTCAAGAGAGAAAATAAATTGATAGCTTTTACAGAAATCTCCAGGAAGAGTAACGTTAATTTTAGAATTACATTTTTATATATATTATGTTAAATATTACCAGTTCAACCATTTCCAATACTTTCGGAGGAGTTATTGCCTGCTAGGTGTGCTGAAGGCGTTGCAGCATTTTTATCCAATAATGTTTCTTTGATCTTTTCCAGAGTGACTCCATGTCCGATGCAGATTCAAGCTCACTCTCCCACTCCGTGACTGACATGAGCAACATCTCACAGGATGAATCTGAGTTTGATTTAAGTGATGAGTCAGACAATGAAAACATCTATCTAGAGGACATTGGGGATGGAACTCAAGAGACTTAGGTTTTTAACAAGACTGTTTCTGCACCTAAACACTTTTAGCACTTTGATGTATCTGCTGTTTCATTAATCTTATTAATGGGACTTCAAAGTAGGACACATACCATGAAGGCACCCTCAAGATGAAGGATTTTATTTAAATGTTGTGATTTATTCACTATTTATCATTTTGAAAAATAGGAGGTCCTGTAAGAGTTTTTTATGTTGTTCCTTTTTTGTATAAAACTTTATGTGTTATGTAATGTGTAGATTGAGTCTTGGAATCAGAGATTAATATTTACTTTGAACAAAACTGTCTAAGCTAGTCAATGCATTAGTGAAAGCTTCATAAATGTTGTGATTAATGCGTGATTTATTCTATTTATCAGAACTTTTTATGAATTCAATCATTTTATTTTATTGCAGTATATTGAAGGAAAAAACTGAGGGATGAATTAATCTTGAAAGTACAATATTACTACAGTGTTACTAATGCCGTAAGCTATTCAAGGAGGTTTTTACTTGGGAAAGACCTATAAAATCTGGTTGACTCACTACTTGAATACATTTAGGTGTTAACTCAAAAACTGTTTTGCTAAAAATGCAAATGTTAAATTATCATTATTGTTTTCAAATTGTTTTGTGTGATCTGGGTAGCATACACATTGTTTACAATGTATATTTCCTGTTGTCAACATCTTTGATTTTCTTTTAAAAATGTTAAAATGTGTAATTTTAATATATTATAAAATATTTGTGTTATTTCCTATTATTTATTTAACAAGAAAACAAAGAAATAAAGTCATATAATGAAGATATGAAAATAAAAAAGAAGTTGGTGTTGAATTTTTCTATTGGTTACAACAGTATTACTTGGTCAATGTCTACATCTTTGCACTGCGTTCGGCTATAAAACTATCTCATTTGGACAAATGCCCTCGCAGATAGTTGAGAATAGGAAATGCAAGCATTGATTATCACTTCTCAGTTTCTCAACAGGGACAACTAATGCAGAGTGTTTGGTCTACGATCTCCATTTACCCTGACAAAAGTAGCTACATGTCTCCTGTTGTTTTTTGTAAAAAAAAACAAACAAAAAACAACAAAAAAACACTGGGGATCTGAAAAGTTGCACAATAAAGCGACAAAGTCGCTGAGATGACAGCAATACTTTCCCTTGTCCACACTCCACAAATCATACACTATACTGCATTTGTTTTGTCACTGATTAATCAAAAAATAATAATTAACCTTAGAAAAAAAACTGAAAGTTTGTGTTCCACGATTTAGCTTCTTTTTTTTTTAACAAGCCTCAGAACAAATGTATTGTTTTAAAGTAGCACTAAAAAGCTAAACAGCAAAAAAAAACCTTGTGTTGCATTAAATATCTTTGTTTTAATATTGGTTCATGCCAATGATTCTATGACATAGAAAGTTTATGTTTATTTAATCATAAACAAGGCCATGTTAGTAAAGAAAGTGTGTTTGTTGGATGAACAGGAGAGTGGAGTATGTCTGTCATATCCATGAAAACCTTGTTAAATCTTCTCTTCAAGGCTAACAGCTTTATCTTCTGTTAACTCTTAAACTCCTGGTATCCAATGTGCTTACGGTTATGTCTCCGATTAGGAGAAACTGAACATGGACCCCGCTACATGTGGTCAGTTGCTGTCTGAGCCAAGCAAGCAATATTTCCCTTAGCTTTGGGCATTTTATGTAGCATCCCCAAAATAAAGACCAGGTTTCAAATCATGGGAATGTCAGAGACAGGCGACTAAATGAGCAGTCAAATTGTCCCATGAGGCAGCATAAATTAAGTGGGAAAAAACAGACTTGGCAATGGTGCAAGCGTCAGAGCTGAGAAGAATTGCTACAAAAGAGAAATAACCAGTAAAACACAGCCCTCAGCTTATATATAATGTAAATGCATTGTGTGCACAGGATTCTGATTATTTTAAAATAACTGAGCGTATTGTGATTTCATCCTGGAAAAAGAAAAGAAAAAAAAATTCAGCAGTCAAGAGGCCTGAAAATACATTTCAGATTTTTAAGTGTATGTATACACCAGTATTACATTTTCAGAAGCAGGTAAAGCTAAAAAGGTTTCTACATGAGAGATTCGTGAGAGCTTGTAGAAAGGAGGAAGAAGGAAACATTTTCTTTTAGAACCCCTCCTTTGGCACGGCAAACATTTCTCTCCCTTATGAATGGAGAATGAGATAATATTGTCAAACAATAACTATGCTGGTACTGTGAAGTATTGACCCTCAAACTAACTAGGTGGTTTGCATAATGACATGAAAAATGAAAAACACTACTTGATAGAACACAACAATGAAAATACCATGTAATTATGCAGTATGTATTCAAGCTAAACCTTAACAAGACAAATTATTTTCTTTGTTTTTATTTTGGTTCTTAATCTCTGTTTTTCAGCACTTGAGTTGTGTTACATCAGCAAAGGGACTTGGTAACAGACTATAATACACATTTTGAAATAGTATTTAAAGTCATTGATTCTATCTATTGATTTTGAAGTGTTTTTTTGCACAATAATAAAGAAATAAAACTGAAACACTCATGGTCTGTAAATTGTCCACACCTGTTATTGTTTATTGTCATTAATAGATGAGTTATTTTTTCTTCTGCCTTCTGTTAGTTGCCTGCAGTATTTTTCCAGAAACTTCTGACTAATCATACTAAACAAAGCTTTTCCTCAAAGAAGGAAACATATTTTCATCTACATGAAGTCAAAGATGACTCAAATAACTTTAAATGAAAGAAACAAGTTTGTTTCCAAGGTGTGACCTATACTTGACCCACCTGTCAAAGCTTTTCTCCTCCTGTAACATAGTTTCTCTTTCTGTAAGATTCAACTCAGAGAAAAATAAGCTGCCTCTACCAATAGATATTTTGTAACAACCTTTGAAATTCTGTTCCCAGGTTTTTGCATTTCCTTCTAATATATAACTGCAGCTTCAAGGCAGGAAACAATTTAGATCCAGGCTAGGAATAATTAATTTCTTACAAATTATGTTAATCATTACTGGGGCAGAAATCTGATAGGCTCACAAGAATATTGAATTTCAGCGATTTTGACAAAGCAACTGCAAAAAAACATCAATATTAGTTGATTAGTTTATGTTGGCAATCATTAATAGATTTGGATTAAACCTTAAGAACATAGGCATTTCAGTTGTAATAATGTCTTGTGATGTAACAAGGCCTACTTTAAAATCAATATCTGATTTTAGGACCCTTGTATTTCCAAACACGTTTTGTCTATTATTCTAGAAATCTCAAAGGGTATTATTATTATTATTATTACTATTATTATTATTATTATTATTATAGGTCTTTTTTTCAGTGCAACTTGAGTTTTGAGTGATAGCCTTGGTTCTACACAATGGAAAAATTAACCACTCAAACAAAATATTAAAAGCCTAGAATCATAATAAAATTCAAGTATGAGGGGCATAATGTCATGCGTATGTAAATTTGTCCTTAACTCTATATTTAGATTATTCCTGAAGAGTATATTTTCTTTACGTTTCATTACTCAGTGTAATTTTTTCTGGTTTACAATATCTGATGACAATATTGTTTGCTTTTTGTAATTTCTTTGACCTAAATTGGCAACGTGCCTGCAATGTGTCTGCAGTCATGTGGAGGAGGGAGGGAGCAGGACAGAAAGGGCTCATGAATCATGCAGGTAAAAAATTATAATGATGAGAGAGAAAATCAGAGAGCATAACTCAACCTACGATGGAAGAGGACATCAAGAGCAGAAGAGAGCTCAAGTAAGTAATGCATTATTAAAAGTTAATTTGATTTTTAGTAAGATAAAACATTTTCTTAGTCCTCAATAAGTATTAATTAAGTTCCAAGGTGAAAAAGGAAGAAAACTGACTAGGTTGATAATAAATTGTATTTCAGGTTAAAGATTTATTTAAACTTGCAAGGGCAGACATGTTAATCCAAAAAGAACAGTTTGATCCTCAATAATTCCTTCTTGTAACCATCCTCCTTCCCCAAACTGTGGCTCTTTGTGCTGTAATTTAGAAGACCGTGGGACACATGTCGGGAGGTCCCTACCATTGAAGACGAGCATACACCCTGGAAGCTGCTTAAGCTTTTAAATATCATCTCTTTGTTTGCAGTAGCTATCATTATCTTTGGACTGGCAATATGCAGTAAGGTAAGCTAACAGATGAAACAAATACTTTTAAAACCTGAAAGTAGAAAAGACAGTGTAAATGCCCGAAATATTTTTGAGGTAATTTATATCGAACAGAAAACATTTATTGATCCCATTTCAACCAAAAAATACAAGTGAAATAAAAGATATTTAGTAAAATTTTACGCTATGTTTTTAAATGTTTAGCTTGGCCAAAACATTATAGGCAAGTCCAAAGTCTCAACATTTGCGGTACCAGTGGTTTTACATGATTTGTGTAATTTTACAGGCTTCTTTCCTTCTCCTCGTCACCTTGTCCCATGAAGATACGAAGACAATCAAAGCAGAGCAGAAACCTCTCACACTGCTGTGCATTGGCTGCTCTGTCATTGCACCTCATGTCCTTCTGCTGCTCAAAAGCATCTGGAAAGCATGTTACAAATCATCAAAGTTGCCAAGAAAAGCATCTGCAGCCCTGGTAAGACAACTGGATTAGGTCGCCAACTGATGCCAAAAAATATTAAATGTTTTGTTCTTGTTATTTAGTTGAATTCATCTGTCCATCGTTTTCTCTAAAGGTTTTGTTCTTCGAGTTCCTTGTTTCTGTGGGGTTAGCAGTGCTTACCATTGTAGCAATGCCACACTTGGACATTGTAACCAATGTGGCCATCCTGAACAGTGTAGCTGTCCTCTCTGGATTCCTGCAAGCAGTCGCTCAGTGCACTGCCAAAAAGACTAACATCTTTCTGCTGCCTTCCATCATGGCCTCTGTGGTTATGGTTGTTGGTTACTGTTTGTTTGTGGTCCTGTACATTTTGAAAGACCCCGCCGATGTTAAGACAGCCATCTGGGTGGGTCTTGCTGTTGGTGGGTCAATCTTGGTATCTTTCAACTGGTGGGAGAATTACTTCAGGGTGATCTGTGTGAAAAGCAAATCCAACATCCTAAAAAATCTGTTTGAAGACTTGACCAAGAGTCAGAACATGTTGCACATCATGTCCAGCTTACTGAGGATTGTGGTCACTGCCTGTGTGCTTGGTGCCTATGTTCCTCTGGCCAAGATGGACTGGGACATTGTGACCTCCATTCCAAGCAGGGAAACAAGAATAGTAGCCATCATCATTGGTGTCCAGCTGATCTCCTCTGCACTCTGCCATTGGTTTGCTTTGGCAGCCTGTAAGATGCACGCTGTACGCCGATGCTTCATTTTACCTTTGTACCTGGCTTCACTGGCTGTGATACCATTGTTTATTGCTCCTGTCATTTATTACAAAGACAACAACTCAAACATCACCTTCATAAATTACTGCGCTGAAGTTGTGAATGTAAGAAATCAAAGTCTGAGTGGGAACCTGTTCCCACATCTGATTCTGGATGTCACACAAACTTTCTGCACCCTGAACATGTCCATGACACCTGATTTTGGCCTATTGGCAGGTAAGAGTTTTTTGCCTATTTACCGCAAGTAAATTGTTTAATGAATTTATTATTTATTTGGTTTAGTTACGTCTAAAGTCAGTGAACTGATCCAAGATACTTAAAATCTGCATTGAGCCAGAATATGCAGTTTCCAGAATCAAATTCCTTTACACACCTATCAGCCACTCTGCTTTGTGTGTATGTTTTGTGCTGTGTGAAATTCAGTCTTGGTATTTAGTGCTATTATATACTTGGACTAGTTTTTTAGTGTTTCTAGAGGTTAATAGTTGTCCTATTCTCCAATCAGGTGCAGGAGTATTATGGTGGATTGGTCTTGTGTTGGCCACTATCCATATTTGGTACCTAAACACCTGTCGTATCCAGAAGACTCAAGACCTGTTTGTGAGGAGGCTCTATGAGGGAGCTCTTATTGAGCAATCCTTACTCCTCAACACACGCTTCCACATTCAGCGTAAAAACAGAAGGAAACGGTGAGTTTTGAGTATTTTGTTTGCTAAGAAACTTGCGTTTCTTTGAATTGCCTTCTAAGCATTAGTTTTAGATTTTTGCAAATGGTACAAAGTTTTTGTGAAATTAAAGATACTTGGACAGATATAGTTTCAAACATGCAAATGTTATATCAAGTTTTAGAGAAGACAGAACCCCTGCCAGGGTTTATCTCTGTGCAACCATGTGGCATGAGACCTACGAGGAGATGATGAATATCATGATCTCAGTTTTCAGGTGAGTTACATGTTTTCAACTTTTGGATATGTCTCTCTTTCAACATAAATGAATCAAATAACTATACCATTATGACTCTAGAACTTGATTGTATGCTGAGAAGGCAACTCAGCTTTTTGATTCAGATGTGTCAGTCCAGGGATACAGCAAAATCCACAAGAGGAGTTACAGATCCTTACCGGACTAATTCAAGCAAAATTATGGGAAGTAATTTCAGCAGCTTTCATCCAGGATTTCTCTGTCAATAGCTATCCATTTCTTCTAACTTTGCCTGAGGTTTCTATATATATATATATATATATATATGTATGAACACTAGGGGTCAAACCAAGAGTGAGTCAAAATTGTGATGAGGATCGTTGATATCATGTGAGCTGATTTCCAGTGTTTGTCTTTTTTAAATCTGTAGATCATGACTAAGTAATATTAAATATTTGTAAAAGGCTTTAAATGATTGATTAATTTCAAGCAAACTATGCTTAGACATTAGTAATTTGTTTAACGAGAAGCATATGCTCTTTATATTCTCCTTCTTACTTTTATAATAATGGACTTTTTGTACATGCTCTCTGTATGTGTTTTATCTCTAAAGACTGGATCAATACAGACCAAAGAGTTTGACACAGTCCACAGTTTGATGATTTCACCTTTGAAGCCCATATCTACTTTGATGATGCCTTCACAAATGTTACAGGAAGTCAGCACCATCATCTGAACACATATGCAAAGGACCTTGTGAAAATTATTGCAGATGTTTATGGGTAAGAACCAAGTTGAAAGATATAATGATGTTGCATTTCTCAGGTGTTAAACCTGGATTTATCAACAGAGGAACATTGTCAATATGAACTATTTCAATTTTGATGTCATCCATTCTTTGTCACCAGCATTTTCAAGAACCTTGATAAAACATTCTTTGAGGTACAGCAGCAAATTCCTGATCAGGCAATCATAAAGACACCTTATGGAGCTCGTCTTGTTGTTGAAATGCCTCATGGGAATAACATTGTCGTTCACTTCAAAGACAAAGAGAAAATTCGGATCAAGAAGAGATGGTCTCAGTAGAGAATATCTTATTGATGACATCAATGTTTCAAGTAGGAAACACTTGCATTGCTAACCAATCTTTAGTAATTTACAGGTAATGTATCTTTACTATCTCCTCGGTTGGAAACTGATGACCAAGTATTACAGATATTGGCAGGAAGGACAACATGAAAAGCAGCTTAGGAGAAAGATCCAGGTGAGATAATGCATCTTTTCTGAATATGTTTGACTTTCTCAAACCTTAATGCAAACTGTAAATACTGACCATTACACAATGAATTGAGAAAGTATACTTTTGCTTCTTTCAGAAAGAGAAGCACAACACGTATCTCTTGGCTTTGGATGGGGACACAGACTTCCAACCAGCGGCTGTGATGCTGCTTATTGATCGTTTGAAAATGTATCCTCGTGTTGGTGCAGCATGTGGCAGAATTCACCCCACTGGATCAGGTTGTCACAATTGAAAATGTAACATTTTTCATTTGTGGCACTGTACACAGAGCCACAAGTAAAGCATCGAACACCTCTGCATTTGTCCCACAGGTCCTGCTGTTTGGTTCCAGAAGTTTGAGTACGCCATCAGTCACTGGCTGCAGAAGACAGCTGAGCATGTCTTTGGCTCAGTTCTCTGCAGCCCCGGCTGCTTCAGCCTGTTCAGAGCAGAGGCGTTAATGGATGACAATGTGATGAAGAAATATTCAACCAACTCCACAGAGCCCAGCCACTACATCCAATATGACCAAGGTAATAGGTGCTGCATGAAAATCCATTTTCAATCTTCTGAAGTTAATAATTAAACGTTGGTTTAGATAAACCTCCATTGCATAACAATAAAATTAATCAAACTATGTATATTCTCCCTGATAGTTTTGGATTTATGTTAGATATATTTCTCACATAAAGGTTGGGAAGTTGTCCTATATTAGTTTCCTTTTAATTGCAGGTGAGGACCGCTGGCTGTGCACTCTGCTTTTGAAACAAGGGTGGAGAGTGGAATACAATGCAGCATCTGATGCCTACACCAACGCACCAGAAAACTTCAAGGAGCTTTACAACCAGGTGAGCACAAGAGGGGAAAAAAAAGCATTTTTACTAAATTTGTAACAACAAAATAATAAAACCTGATCACCCAAAGTGCTACCACCACCCTCATAATATTGATAAATCATCTCTCTAAATTGTTTTTTCTTTCTTTTTGCGATTGACGCCATCTGATTCCATCTGATTCCTTCTGAATATTTATTTCTGATTCAGATTGTTGCAGGTTCACTTCTGCCTTGCAAAGGACTTTCTCTCCTAGTGTTGGAGAGTGTTTATGAGAGGTGTGGCAAATCTCCAAAAGGTTTGAATTCTGGTTATTGTTATTCTTTAGCGCAAACGATGGGGGCCTTCCACAATGGCGAACGTTGTGGATCTGCTGGGCTCAACCAACATTGTCTCCAAAAGGAACTTATCCATGTCCAAACTGTTTATGTTCTACCAGCTGTTCGGCATAATTTCTGCCATTCTTGCTCCATCAACCATCTGTCTCATGGTTGCAGGTCAGCATCTTTAACTGTATCTTTTACTGTAAAAGTGTCAAAAATAAATGCATATGAGATGTTCAAAGGTGAAAGGAGGTACACAAAAATGTTCCAGCCTGTTTTGTCCTCCAGGTAGTTTGTCGTTCATCTTGGAAATGCCTTCTGCTGTGGCTCTGGTCTTAGCTGTGATACCTCCTGCCATTTACTTGGGTCTTTGCTTTAAACTCAAGCCAGACACTCAGATCTCTCTTGCAGGGATTCTTAGTGTTGCATATGCGTTCCTCATGGTGGTTGTGACAATATCCATTATTGGTAAATATAAATTACATTTCTAACTAATATATTTAAATCATGCTGCTATTTTTTAAATATTTGTTATCTTTTGCACCAGCCTCAATGATGAAGGAAAAGACCATTCTGACACCCAGCAGCATTTTCATCGTGGCCATGTCCATCATTTACATTGTGACTGCATTGATGCACCCCCAGGAACTTCCTTTAGTGTTCTATGGCTTACTCTACATCATCTGCATCCCAAGTGCCTACCTCCTGCTCACCATCTACTCCATGGTCAACATGAACAGTGTCTCATGGGGAACCAGAGAAACAAAACCGACTCTAGGGGCTGCAACGACAGCAGTCTCCGCCCTGCAAGCAAAAACAACAAAAGGTAGAACAGAAAAAGGTAATGCTACATAATACTGTTTTTTCCCAGCAAAACTAAAAGTTTTTCCCTTTAGCAGCTAAGGGCATCTTCCAGAGACTCTGCTCATGGATGAAATGTTGTAAAAAATCCCTTCCGATTTCAGAAGATACCCAACCTCTGATAAATGCCCAGCCTCAGGAGAATCTGGTGCCTGAACCTCAAACACAAGACACTTCTGCTAACAACGGCTCAGAAAAGGAACAAATGTAGGTTCTAAATACAGTTTTAAGCAGCTACAAAGTTTTCATCATATAGTTTTCATCAATAAATATTACTACTTTTTTCTGGATTTGTTTTAGGCAAGTTAGCAAGACTGGTTTTGACTGTCTGGCTAAATGTGAGTTCAGAGGAATTTGTGTATTTTATCCCAGCATTAAGATTTGAAATGTTCATTTGTGTTCTGTTCTTCAGGTTGGATAAATGAACTGGAAAGTTTGTCCAATGACATACAGCTGCAGGAACATTTTCTGGACAAGGTGCAATTTTTATTATTATTATTATTATCTTACATAGAGCTGTCACTATCTAAAGACCCAATTTCACAAATCACACAGTGGCCAAATTTTGCTGCTGCGCACCTAACAACTGTACATTTAGAATTCTGTATTTGGCATCTTTTTGCTCCTTCTCCAAAATAGTGAGTGAAGTTGGCACAGAGGTCATGAAAGGTCAACCAGCCACTTCTCCCACCCCAACATTTACAAAATTAAACAAACTTTATGCATATTTACTATAGAAAACTGGTTAACTGATCTGAAGAAAAGACAGCTCATGATGACCCAGGACTCTGGATGACCAGGAGAGATTGTACAAAGAAGGATGGTCAAAGATTATTTCCTCTTTATGATCCAGTCTTTTGAAATGGCTCAGATGTGTGTTGGGGTTTCAGTATTAGTGATAGTGCCATAAAAGTGGGGCACCAGAATTTTTCCCCCCATAGAATACGTGTTAAAATGATAAACATTTATCTGTAAATGTAAACATAATTTGACTTCCTCTCATTTTACCTATCCATTGTTTTTTGGCCCATCCTGCAATAATTTTTTGTATCATTGCAGGATGAGGAAAACTTCTGGAATGAGCTCATCAAGAAATACCTCGAACCTGTGAAAAATGACAAGGAAAAGCAAGAAAAGACCAAAAATGACTTAAAAGAGTTGAGAAACAAGGTAAGCACAAATGACTGAAATGATGTTGCAGTAAACTTCACTTTGCTTTAATCTAACTTTGGATATCTCTCCCAAATAGGTCAACTTTTCCTTCTTCTTCTTGAATGCCCTGTGGCTGATGGCAGCGTTCATCTTCCAGGTCTTTGATGTCTTCTCCCTCAGGATCAATATTGTTGACCTCAACCTGCAGGAAACCGGGGGGACGATCCAAATCGAACCCATGAGCCTCATGTTCATTCTGGGATTTGCTATTTCAGTTTTGCTTCAGTTTGTTGGCATGCTGCATCACAGGTGAACTCTCATATTAAATGTCCTCTTCTCCACAATGTTTTTAATGCTTGGGGTTGAAAATGTGACATCATTCTTTCTGTTGTTTTAGAGTCTCCACCCTCATTCACTACATAGCGTTTCTGGGAACAGAGCCCAAACAACAAAAATCTGCAGATATTGAGGTGCTGACTATTATCCTTAATTACTGTTTTTATTTCTTATGTGGAATATCACCAGATTTGACACCACAACTATGGTTTCTTTTAATGGTATTACCACTTTTACTATTAATTAATAGTAGTTGCAACTGTTGAGACTTACTGTAAAAATGCTGCAAAGATTAATAAAGGTATAGACATGAATCTGAAATCACATTTAGCATTGTAACATTATTAAAATCATATTGTTCTGGCTTCATTTTTATCAAGTGATCACTTGTTAATTTCTCTGCAGGTGGATTCTGTTTCAGATTCAATTGATGAGTCGGCCTACAATACAGACCAGGAAAACCTGTCATCACAAGGCTGGGAGTCTGAATTCTACAACTCAAACCTGAACTTTCAAATTATTCAAGAGGACTTTGTTTAAACTAGCACAATTTATTGAACTGAAAAACTTCAGACACTTTTTAAGTTTTCACTATGTGGTAAACATTTACAAATATAATGAATGTACTGACTTAGCTTGAATAAATTCTGCTATATATGGTTTATATTTGATGTGTCATGAGTAAAAACAAAAAGATCTCAGTTTCTGCACATTGAAAAAACTCTACAATACATCCATCTCCCTGCAGGGGTAAAGCAGTGGCAAAAGCATTCATGCACTATTGTCAGATTTTTTTTGACAATAGTCAAACAAAGAGATAAGTCATTCAGTTTTCACAGTTCCTAATTATGGGAATGTCATGGTGAGATTGAATTTGGTAATGTGAATGAATCTGCTGGACAAGGTAGTTTTGTTTTCATTGACAAATATAAATTCCTACTTGCACATGAAAGAAGGAAAATAAAATTTATCATGAGTAAGCTGAAGCCAACTGCAATAATGTCTTGTCTCTGGCTGCATGAACATGCACATGAGAATATTTGGAATAAAATCACTGAAGGAATGTAGATTAAACCCAGTATGATGTACATTTTCAACATCTCTGCAGATAACAGACCCGTCTGCTGATAACAGACCCATCATTTCACTGTCTTGTGCTGGTACAGTTTGTGTAAGCAAACACATACTTCATGAGAATCAAGTGCTTTATCTTTCAGAACAAAACTTAGATTTCACAACAGTTCTTTAGCATGTGTTATGGACCTCTACCTCCAGTCTTTGGTAACTACTGTGCTACAACTTCTAGGTACATTCCTTCTCCAACATGAACAAAAAACTAATAACTGAATGACCTCGTCAGTAATCATTCATCTCTAAAGATGCCCGGAAACATTGCAATGGTCCAGTTGGGATGAAATGAACAAAACAAATGGATGATCTTTTCAAATTCACCAAAAAATTTACTTAATCTTTGCAATGATTTTTATCTGAAAAGAAATGGCTATGCGGACAGCATTTAAAAACAAAACAAAACATATTTGGAGTACAATTGGACAGAAATAGACAATTCAAGTCTTTTTTTGTATTTACATAATAATGTAAATACAAATTACAGACACTAACAACAGAACAAAACAAAGTTTTAAGTTATATATTCTACCGTTTCACAATGCATCAGTATTCTGCTGCAGCATAACATGATTAGAAGTCATTCTGTGTGGTGATTGTATGAAGCCAAATCTTAGAAAAACACAAAAATAGCAGTTCACTTTCCATACAACTTCATTTTATCTGTTCCTCTTGACCTTTGTTAAAACATAATGAATCATAAATATTACTGGACTTCCTTGAAAACTTTCACTTCCCTCTGCTTTTTCATCCTTTCATCAACAGACACTTCGACTTTCTCCCTTCGTTGTAAATCACAAGCACACACACAAAAAAAACAACAACTGGAAGTACTTGTTTTGGTAAAAAAGTGAGACGCTGAGAAGAGCATTTAGTTGAATTGAATATGCTGTACAACTCCATCTGACACAAAGATTTTAGATTTGGAATAGTGTGCAGCATTTCCAGGAAGTCAAAGCCTAGCGACCAACAAGAAACACTTTGACTTGTGCTCTTTCTTCAAACACAAAGTTTTATTTTGATGCACTGCTTTTTCAGTCATCTGATTGGTTCACCTGTTCTTCACTATCATCAGTCAGAGCTTTCTTACAAATTCCTGTTAGACTCCATCTCAGCTCCGGCTTCACATTCAGCCCCATGCAGAAGTACAGCAGCGGGTTCACGCAGCTGTTAAAGTAGGCAAAGCCATTGGCCAAAGGGTGCCAGATTTTCAGCACTGCATTCTTTTTATCCACCATCTTCACAAGGAGTAAACAGTGGTAAGGACCCCAGCACAAGAAGAATGCAATAACCAGTGATACCAGTATACGCAGGGGGCGTGTCTTTCCTACAAGGCGAGTGTGTCGGATGCCGATGGCAGTCATAATGTAACAGATAAGAATGATCAAGAAAGGAAAAACAAAGCCACACAGGAACCTGTTTAAATACAGAGCAAACTTGGTGGTGTTGTCTCCCTCTTTCACATCTAAAGAACATTTGCTCACATTGTTCTCTCCCAGGTGGACTTGGCGGTAGAACAAGAAGGGACTACTGAAGAGGATGGCTGTGATCCAGACACAAACTGCCACCACTCTGGCAGCATACAAGGTACGCTGTTGCTTTGCAAAGAAGGGTCTCCACACACAGAGCATCCTGTCCAAACTGATCACAGCCAACAGGAAGACGGAGCAGAACATGTTGGCATATTTAAAGAAGCCGTGGAACCTGCAGAAAAACTCTCCAAAGGGCCAGTGGTCAAAGAAGAGCTTCTTGATCAGGGAGAAAACTCGTGTAACGCAGAAGATGAGGTCGGCTATCGCCAGGTTCACCAGCCACACATTGGTAACTTTTTGCTGCATATTAAAACCAGAGAGAAATAAAAGGAAAAGAACAGAAGAGGAGAAAAAAAATATTAAAAGTGAACCAGAACAGTAAACATGTATAAACATTAGGCACCATTTTCAGAAAATAAATAAATAAATATCTGTATTTGTCTTGTCAGACAATCCAAAAAGAGACAAAGAAAAAACTCATGACACTTTTTCAATAGTGTTTATTTATCAATTAAAAATATATTGGTTCAACGCTCATGTTCGATAAATGATATTTCACGATAAATGTTGATGTATTTTACCTTGAGCTTGAATCCTGCAACCCAGATCACCACAGAGTTCCCTGTCATCCCAAACACGACGGTCAGTGTAAGGAGGACAGTGTTTATGTTGTCCATGATGGCTTCAGTAGCCACATTGTTGGGATTCTCCTTACTGCTGGGAGGCAGCGAGGTGTTGGCAAACATTATGCTGCTGGGAAAAACACAACATATTCAAATATTTTATCACTTGTATATAAAAAGAGAATTATATGTAATTTGGAGTATTTGTCTTAAAAGCATTTAAAAGTTTTCCTTGATGTGCACAAGCTACTTTCCATCTATTTGTTTTAAGGTAGGGTCAATCACAGGGCAACATGGAGACACACAGGACACAACGAGTTATTATACAAAAAACAGAAAAGTTTTTCAAAGCTGTATTTCAGAAAGCAAGTACTACACAAAATTTATGAACCGGTAGCTGTTCACACATCAAAACTTCATAACTCCATGTTGGGTTGTAGTCAAAATGAATCACTGTGTTTGTTTATGTTTTTCCTAGAACAGTTTATTTTTCCAGGAAATTCAGGGGAGTTCCAGATGTACAAATAGTCAGACAGTTTTTATGTTTGACAAGAAACGCCAAAAAGATTCTATGCAGGTCCAAAAGTTATTAAATAGGCTTCCAGATTGTTACTAAAAGAACCTACTGAAAAATCATCAAAAAAGGAAAGGAGAAACTTTTTTGCTCTTTTTTTACCTGCCTGTGGCAGTGAGAATCACACACAATGCCTCACTCACTCCTGGTCTTAGAAGTATGAAACTTTAGCAGTTACTTCATCAACATTGTTTACATGGCGCATAATTCATGTGTTTCATTGGTTGTATTTTAGTGTCGTTTACATTGTTCAACCATCGAATCTCATTTAATACAATTCCCCAAAATTAAATGCACACATAAAAACAAGCATTAATAAACAGTTTGTAAAACACCAACAAAGATCAATATCTATATTTCTGTGGATAGATACAAAATTTTTATGTAAACGTTGATCTTTTGATCTTAAAAGTGTGAAACCAATATATAAATTTTGTACAGAAATCTCTGTCTATGGAGACTGTACTTTGAAAGCATAGATCTGTAGCCAATTCCATTATCACGCTTCATCTATCCCAACAAAAAGCAAAAATTAGTTTAAGTTTAGAATGAAGTTAACTATACCTGTGAACCTCTCTTGCAGAAGAATGTCTTGTCTTAAGCCAAAGCAATGCACCTGTGAAATGAACTGCAGCTGAATCTGCTGGTGACTGACTCATTCTGGGTGAGTTTTCCTCTCTGTGACGTGGAATTTTAACGAAACCTTTCTTGCAGTGACTTGCCTGAAGGAAGGTTCTTACATGTCCTGATGGTTCTTAAGTGCTATTGGCCAACACACAAATTAAAGATGCCATGAAGTCATTTTTCTAAGCTCTAGGGAAAGATTCAAGTAAATATAAGTTTCATTTAAGTCTTTGGCACCAAATCTCTAATGTCTAAAATAAGCATTTTCTTATCAGTTGGAAGCCACTAAATATAATGCACTGCAGTATGTTAGTAAGTCAAACCTTTCAAACTTTTTCTCCATTTGCCAATTTCAACAAATATAACATCAAAAGTATATTTAGTTCAAAATGCAAAAACAGCTATTTTTAGCAACTTTTAAAAAAAGATAGATAAAATTAATTACTAATATTAATAGGGTGAACTGTGGCACAGTAGTCCTCCTGCAATTAGAAGAATGTAGAGATAAATTTCAGCTTCCTGGTGTGACATGACTATGAACCTCAGGTGAAGAGACTTAATGCCAAGTTACCAACTGATGTGCATATCCGTGTGAAAGCAAGTAGGTGAATTTGGCTCTAGTATTAAGTGCTTTGAGTTATCAGTATGCCTTTTGTTTTCATATAAGAATTTGGTAAACAATGTGACAACTAGAAGAAAGAAAATGGCAGCCATGCGTCCAGTCAGAGGGAGAGTCAGAGTTGGGTAGATCGATGCATTTTATCTACATTAATGCAGGTGTAAATTTGATCTGTCATTTTGAAGAAATACCTGAACCACAAAGAAAAGCTATTGGTTGACTGATCAATATATGATTGACCTTCATCATGAAAAACAAGTTTCTAAAGTGAGCATTTCATGGGATTTAACCAAAACAACTCGTGTAATTACAATCATTTCATGCATTGACCAATAAAATGTAGATTATTGGTCAAAGAATAAATTAAAATTGGTCATTAGCAGAATAAAAAAATCATATCTACAATAAAATATACAGAAAAAAAACTGTTTAAATATTTTATTTTATATTCACATCATATCATTTGACGGTTGAAGAAGTTACAGAAATAAATGGAGCTTTAATGTTTTACATATTGTAATGTCAAACTGCACAATGCACCAGCATGGTGCTGTAGAAAAAAAAAATGTTCAAGATAAACAGTCTCCTTCATCTCCCAGTGATGTGTAAGTACTCTGCACATTGAATTCTGCACCGTTGCTTTATGAGCTTGTTGCTAGGGGTGGATAACCAGATTCATGTCTCCAGTTTGGTGTTCATAAGACCATCCCACTTCCAGTACTTACATCTGTCTATACTGGAATAAATAATAACTGAAATTCTTTAAAGCACAATTTAAAGAGCCAAGCTAAAAGAATTTATCTTAAAAACAAGGTGTGTTTTCTCTCAAAAAGCATCAGACTTTCTGTACAGTTTCAGTTCATCTGTTTGCTGTGACTTTTATAAAAAAAACAGACAGTCATGACTATTACTGGCTTTCTTGAAATAGTTTCACTTCCCTCTGTTTTTTTTATTTATATTCCTCCAGACAGAAGAGTTCCACTTTTCACAAACAACTCAAACCACATTAGCAGGAAAATTTGAGTTAAATTCTGCAAAACTCTTGGTAAAGTCAGTATTCTTTTTTAAATTTAACAGTAGGCAGCTTCGGCATACAATATGTAAAAAAATATCTGACATTACATACTGATCTAGTAAATAAGCGCATTTTGGACTTCTTTATACTGCTTACAAAAAACATATGCTTTTAAAAATATATTTGTGGTAGTTAACTTTGCAAACGGTTATTATACAGTAACATCACATGTTGCCCCAAAAGTACCATGCGCACAAAGATGACAAATTATGTCAATTCTTTGTAAAAGATAAATGTTCATCATGTCAACTGGTTCACAAAAAAATAAAAATATATAAAAATCAGTGAAAGCCTGCAACTTTCAGTGAAATATTGAGGCATGTTGACTATAGCTACTATATAATCCACCTCTAAATTGCATGAATCATCTTCTGGGATCAAACACTTGGTGACCAACAGGAGGGACTTAAACTGGAGTCCTTTCTGCCACCACAGCAGCACTGTATTTTGATGCACAGCTTTCATCCAAAGAACGCTCATTAGACTGAAGAGTCTGTCCTTCTACTTCGTCAGTAAAAGCTTTCCTGTAAATGCCCATGAGGCTCTGTCTGAATTGGCCCCTCACCTCCAGTCCCATGCAGAAGTACAGCAGCGGGTTCACGCAGCTGTTAAAGTAGGCAAAGCCATTGGCCAAAGGCTGCCAGATTTTCAGCACTGCATTCTTTTTATCCACCATCTTCACAAGGAGTAAACAGTGGTAAGGACCCCAGCACAAGAAGAATGCAATGACCAGCGATGCCAGTATGCGCAGGGGGCGTGTCTTTCCTACAAGGCGAGTGCGTCGGAGGCCGATGCCAGCCATGATGTAACAGAAAAGAATGATCAAGAAAGGAAAAACGAAGCCACAGAGGAACCTGTTTAAATACAGAGCAAATTTGGTGGTGTTGTCTCCCTCTTTCACATCCAAAGAACATTTGCTCATGTTGTTTTTTCCCAGGTAGACTTGGCGATACATGAAGTAGGGACTACTGAAGAGGATGGCTGTGAGCCAGACACAAACTGCCACCACCCTGGCAGCACACAGGGTACGCCGTCGCTTTGTAAAGACGGGTCTCCACACACAGAGCATCCTGTCCAAACTGATCACAGCCAACAGGAAGACGGAGCAGAACATGTTGGCATATTTAAAGAAGCCGTTGAACTTGCAGAGAAATTCTCCGAAGGGCCAATAGTCGAAGAAGAGCTTCTTGATCAGGGAAAAAACTCTTGTGATGGAGAAGACGAGATCGGCTATTGCCAGGTTCACCAGCCACACATTGGTAACTTTTGGCTGCAATGAAAGTGAATAAAAACATTAAATGAATAACAATTCAGCGCTTTAATACAAATTTCATCATTTTCTCAACTAGTTATTAAATACTTTTCATCAAGAAAGAAAATCTCTACTTTGCCAGATGGATGAAATTTTACATACCATCCATCTGTCATATATATAAGTGGTATATATAAGTTAAAACTTTTAAACTCATATTTATAATTATTTACAAGAATGCAAGCCATCGTAAATTTACAGAGAAGTCAAGTCATGTTTATTTGAGCATTTCAACAAGGCAGTTACATAATAGAAATGTTATATATTCACCAATTATGAAACAAGTAATAAACATTTCGTTTTGTCAATGCTATCATCAGACTCATTAAGCATAAACACATTAAATATGTTAACCCATATTCCACCTACTACTAATCAAAGCCAGCTCAAAGCAGGTTGTTTTTTTGCCTAGATTTAAATGAACTCAGTGTTTCAACAGTCTTGGAAGTTTGTTCCAGATAAGAGGAGCAGAGAGACAGTCATAAGAACATTGAACATCAGGAACTGTGCATCTACCTTGACTTTGAATCCAGCCACCCAGATCACGAAAGAGTTTCCTGTGATCCCAAACACGACGGTCATTGTGAAGAGGACAATGCTGATATTTTCCATGATGGCTACAACATCCACATTTGTGTGGTCATCCTTGGAGGACTTGACCGTCCAGGGAGGAAGAGAGGAGTTGGACATTGTGCAGCTGAAAAATAAACATTATAAGAAGATTTAGCTTTCTTTTCAATAGCTGGAAAGAAAATCCAGGAAAGATTCCTGATTCCTCTTTCCCAGAAAAGAGGAATCAAGAATCAAATCAGATTGGTTGAGGCATTTGATAAAATACATTTGTCAAACCTAAAAAAGTTGTTATAAAAATATTTACTGGTGTTTAAATGAAAGTTAATTATTTTGTTGATTAGGATTTTTCTGTGAATCAGGCCATGCACATCTGATTCCCAGAAAACAGAGAAAACAACTCGTGTAGATCTACCAGATAAAGGGCAAGACTGTGTAAAATATACTGCCATATTTTATTTTCTTCAATAATGTAAATCCATTTTTAGGTCAAAATTTAAGAGATTTACAGAAAACTTTGTTAAAACAATCCTGGCTTTAAGCACATTTACATAAGGCAGTACAGAATGTACAGAAGGAACCATGTTGGTCAATCTAACTGAGAATGCTGACTTCATGTAATGGGTGTAAACCTCCAGAGACACGCAACTTATCTTAAAAAAAATGTCACAACTTCGGGTGCGAGTGACCATCAGACAGGAAACTTTGTCTGATGACATGAACTCTGATATTTTATCATCTGACAATAAAATGAGTGTGCACTGTCTTGTGGTAACCCTGGAAAATTAAATAAACAGACAGGTAGGAGCATTAAAGGGAACCTTTTAAACATTTCTTTGTCAGTGCTCCAACAAAAGTGTTTGTAAAGATAATAAAGTGGTATTCTTACTTAATAAATACAGTCCTCTCTAATTACATGCATAAATTAATCTGAAACAAATTCAGATTTTATCTGCAATAAATTTGTCAGATTAAAAAATATGTTACCATCTGAACAAAGTGCTGGTGAGCGGGTTGGATTTATATCATGTGCAGAAGCAAAACATCTTTACTCAGAAGAGGAAATTAGCATGAAACTGCAATAACTGTACAGTTTCCTTTTGACTCAGATAAGAAAACACAATATGGGCACAGAGCAGTTAATGGGGTCATGACAGACAGGAGTCACATGCTATGTAACTTCATTATGTCATATTACAGAAAAATGACGTTGGTACAGATCTGTGACAAGATAGGAAGAGTAAACATTTATATTTATGAGACGCAAGTGGTACATACAGCTATTACATTGATCCTCTTACGCAGGCCAGATTATGTCAGTCTTTATAGATAATTGCTCTCTTTTATGGGAAGGGAATGGAAATAAGTTGGTAAACATTGATAAAAAAAGGAAAGAAGTAATAAAGTTATTCTAATAATAGCTATAAAGCAAATGTACATCAAACAATGTTTTAAACACGGAAAACTGTAAGAGATAACATAGAAAAACCATCACTTATACTTAAATTTAATATTAATTTAAGGAAAATTCAGGATGGATTCAGCAGTTGCAGAACCACATGTGGTTCTTCAGTGTGATGGCAAAAATGATCCTACATCAATACTGTATTCAGCATTTGGGCATTTCCATAGATGCTTTTCTGGCTGTTTTATCACTGCTGTATCATATACATTTGCATCAGTATGTATCCTAAGAGTCTTTGAATTTTCCCTAAAGATTTGTGGGGTTTCTGCACCTATGCTGCCATTTTCAGCATTTTCAGAATCTTCAAGAGGAAAAAGTATCATTGGATATTAATGGAAACTCAGCACTGCCAGGCAGCTATTTTGCACAATGCATTTATTCTGGTATAATACTTTGTAAAGCGAGAAAACAGCCACAAACACCAAAAATCTGAGATAAATGTTTTCACAGGGTCTGACTTGATTCATCAGTCTAACACCACTGTCTGTTCTATTTTGATATAAACGTATAAGCTGCTGCTCATGCTTTTCTGCATTTTAGCAAACCCAAGTCACCAAACTTTCACAACACCTCTCTGTCTCCGTTTTCATTCACTTAACAGTTATGCAAACCTTTGTGTCCCAAGGTGATAAAATGTTCAAAAATGGCATAATGTAAATCCATTAAATGGGGCAGAAATAAAACAGCAGACATATATATTTGAATACAGAAGAGATAATAATGATTGTAATAAGGGTATAACCTAAATGACGTGGTCATGTTTTGTTTCAGCTGACAGGGCTGATCATCGTCAGACATGCTTTTTTTTTTCTTAGAAACGTCTTTCTTTCAATGAAATGTGGGGATGTTTGAGAGCATCAGGGTCGTAAACAGACATTTTTTTCAATGTTGAATCTGATAAGAAAGCTGTAGAAGCTCAACAGGAAGCTTATAAGATCTGGAACATTTATCAGAAAGATTAGTTGTCATGCAATGAGAAGTTTACTCTTCACCAACACATCGAGTGTCAAAGCAAAGCTTTGGTACCTTTTCTTGAAATGAATCACTCAAAGGTCATCAACTCTCTTCACAGTATGACATTCAAGTTAATCTCATTCATTGTTGCTAAAATTCAGTAATATAGTTTTCTCCTCCTCCATTTCCCAGGCAATCTCTAACTGTAAAGGACTGCGCTCAACACTCTGATAGCAAATTTGCTGCTCTACCTCCTTGAGATCTTAGCATCTCCTCTTGTCCACAGCACCACCACTTTGTCCTTACTAATGTTTTGCACATTTGTATTCACCGATCGTCCAAATGTTTTTTTCTGTTTTTCATTTTATTCATTCATCAGGTATTCAGCGTATTCAGTGCTCTTTTAATATTCTAAAAATACATGGTCACTAATTTGCTAGTTACTATTCGTCTCTATTCTTAGTCATGTTAACTTACTGCACATAATTTCTGTCTTGCTCTATTTGTTTAACCAAATTGTAAGTCTCCTGTGTTTTGGGTCCTTCTGCAGAAAGCTGTGGTAGCCATTTTGGTTCAGATTGCCTCTGTACAAGTCGCCTACCCTGGATCAAGTAAAAGAGTCCCAAACCATCACACTTTCTCCTCCATGCTTGACAGATGCACACCATGGAGCCATCCATTCATTGATTCAGCGGTGTAAAGATATCCTGTGTAATGGCTTGAATATTTCTGATTTTGATCACTTCATAATACCTTCTTCCTATCTTCAGGAGTCTTGTTTCAGTGTTTCATGAACCAAAAAAGCCTCTTTGTCTTATTCTGACTTTTTAGCAAAAGCTTTCTTGTTGGAACTTGTCCTAAAAAGCCTGAAGCTCAAAGTCTTCTCTTCACAGCTGAAACTGAGTATTTCTAAGCACAATCACTATGTGCTTGTGGCTGTTGACTGTGAACCCCATACCACAAAAACTATTAACGCTCAGAAACTTGTCCTCTGACTGAGTTGTGCTCTGTTTCTGCTAGACGTCATCCTGTCAGAGTTTGCCCAAGTTCCTCAGTACCTTTTGATGGTGAAGTAAATTGTCTTCACTGACACCTTGACCTTCTTTACAATTTCTCTTTAGGAGAGGCATTCATTTATACGTTTTATAATGTTCTGCCCTCTTCTCTTAACAAAAATGCCATTTATGTAACAACACTCTACTTTTGGTAGAATACTTTTCTAAAGGAAATGGCACCACAGTGTATTCTGACATTGATTTTATGCACACAAAAGGTTTTATTTTGTGTGCACAATTTTGAATACCTTTTGGTAGTAGCACCAACTTTCAAGGCTTTATCAACCATGCATTGGCTCAGAACAGCTTTAAATTGTTAACCAATTTTGTATTAATTGAAAAAGATCTTATTTTATAATTCTGAAATGCACATTATCAGTTTGTGCTAATCTAATCTTATTTTAAACCTCTGGCAGTTCACTACTATTGAACTGCCAAAAGTAGTGAGCTATTCACTGGACTTGAAGGACTTATATTGCAAAAAATAAAAAACAAAAACTGGAAAAATAGAATATAAATCAGCTTCCCCGTTATCAATGATCACTATAACTGTAGCGGGGAAACAAAGAAATAACCTCATCCTAAAAAAAGACTTCCTGTTTGTGTGACCAAACCTCAAACTTTGTTCTGGCCTGTTGTAGTCTGTCACAGTAAATGTTTCCTCTAAATGTACAAATGTACTGTATGTTATGTGAAATTCTGAAAACTTGATACATTCACATTAGAAAATACACTTTATTTAATCAAAAGACTGAAACCAGACTCCTCTCCAGGGGTTTGGCACACACGTGTCACAGAGAAAGTTTAAGAATTGTTGTTTGGTTAAATAGTTTGTAGAAAAAGTCTGAGGCAAATCTTAACAAGTTCAGTGCAAAACCAATTAGTGACAGTGATGAGCCAGTAAAGCCAATTTATGTTACATCAAGGAAGTTTCATAGAAATTTATGCTACTTAAAAATTTGAATCATTTAGCTTTAATGGCTCTTTTACAGATCAGTTTATTTTGATAAATGCACCAGCAAGTCGTTGCTCTATGACTCTGTCTAAAGAGCGACGTTTGGAAAACAGTGTTTTATTTCCATTTTTCCCTTTTTTAACCTACATCCTCTAAATTTGGACAAAGTAGAGTTAACTTCTTAGAGTTTCTACAAGCTACTACCCAGCCACAATCAGAATGACTTTAATCAAATTACTTCAAAAGAAACAAGCCTTCTTGCTTTTAAGAAATGTATTTGTATCATTGCAAAGTTGGTGAGTTAGTATGACTTTTGACTTGTTTTATATAATTCTTGTAAGTACTTTTGCTCCTCCAAGCGAAGCACAAACACATAAACAAAAGCCAAGAGCCACTTCTGTACATTGAAGCATGGGAAAACTCTAAAATGATCAGCTCAACAAAAAGATATCAAGAAGGAATCTTGATAAATCTTGTAAATATTGGAGTATCATCAAGCAGAATTGAGAATGTCTCACAACATACATGTAAAAGAAATGGAATCTGATGAAAAACTCTTACCTGCAGAATTTAAACAGCTGTGACTGCTGTGTCAACTGCTTCAGGGGGAAATTCAGGCAGAAATGAAACCCATGTACAGGATCCTGAATGTCACTGTTCCTTTAAGTGGTTTTATTGCTAAAAGCATCTTGTTTGTCTCTTTCTCTCTCTCTGTCTTTCTGCCTTCCTCTCTCTCTCTAGTTCAAACAGATGCAGAGTCACTTCTCTTTCATATATCATATCTGCTGCTTCACCTTCCAGCCTGCTTCTCTTTTCTTTGCGCATCTCACTCTGAACTAAATGTCCTTGTCACAAATATAATTAAATTAAGTTAAATTAAATAGATAGTGTTAGAGTTCTTAACAGCTGTTTCCAAATCAAAAGCCAAGTGTTGTTTTAGCAGAATTCATTTTTCAATGTTTTAATTAAACCCTCAAAACAGAATCTTGGCAGCTCAGCTATTCACCTTTCAACCAGCAGGGAGCAGTATTTTATTTACTTTCCAATATGGTTATGTGAAACAGAAAATCCTAAATTTTACTTATTACCATCAAATATAAAAATGTTTTGTTATGCATCCTCTCCTCCCTTTTCTTTTTTTGCTGGTTCCTAGGAATGTTGAAACTGCAGCTACTTCCTAATTACTGCTTCCTCAGGGTACTTGGGTCATTGCAACAGCAGGGGATCATGAACTCATGACGAATGTTGCAGTAGGTCATGACACAGAGTAATTAAGACTCTACTGCTGTTTTTGGGAAACAGGAACATCTCTGGCTTTTAAAAACATTGTGAAAAGGATGTAAAGAATTAGATTGAGCATGAAAGTAGACTTCTGGTGAAATTCATTCATTAATTGTGGTAAAACATTTACATATTAAAAAAATGACCCTTTTCTAGAACCCTCCAACTGAGCTAAAATGACAACTGGAAAGGATGAATGAAACTCCAAAGTGAGTCTGTGCAAAGTGAGAGGAGTCGCAGAATTGTGGGTATAATAGAATTATTTGACACAGAACAGTTTAAAATAAAAACAAAATGTTGTAAAATGACATAAAATAGTGTTACAGAATAATTACCTTGCAGGCTTATCAGATTTCCAAAGAACAACAGCAGCACTGTTCACTAAAGGGCAAATATGCATTTCAACTGTCAACCAATAGGGTGCAGCAAAGTTAATTTTATTTTGCTTTATTTCCAATCTGCTTCAATGAGAAAAAAACTGTACTTTTCAAATAACCCTTTTTCAACATCTAGTCAACATTTTTTAATTATTCTCCATTTTTTTATGTTATTGTTGAGAAATGTTGAAACTACTTAGCTACTTCCTTATTTGCTGCTTCCTCACGGCTCTTGGTTCATTGTAAAATGGCCTCATGAACTCTGAATGTTGCAGCAGCTCGTCGCGTGAAGCATCATCCTGCAAGCAGAAGCATTGCAGCATTACAATTCACTATGTCTGGATATTCCCATTTTACAAACTTAGTACTATCTTTTAGTCTTAAAATTATATTTTTATTTGAAGTATTTGGAACTTCTGTGTATTTGTGTTTGTCAGTGACTTAATTTTAATTCAAGGGTTTGTTTCTAATACAGCTGTGTATTTTATGTGGCCATAAATTACACATGTACTCACATTAACTCGAAGAATTATGTTAATGTACAAAGCAATAAACTGATTACTGCTAACATTGCTTAACACCACATGTAAAGTCATTTTATATCCTGTCATTGTGCTATATAAAATATTTACTGTAGCTGTGCAAACACTACAATCAATATTGTAGAGTTTGTCCATGGAACAAAAATAGTCCATGAACTATTTTGTAGGATACATGCAACTGGAAAGGATGAATGCATGTAGGATATTGCGTTGATTAAGTCCCTGCCCTTTGTACACACCGCCCGTCGCTACTACCTATTGGATGGTTTAGTGAGGTCCTCGGATCGGCCCTGCCGGGGGTCGGCCACGGCCCCTGGCGGAGCGCCGAGAAGACGATCAAACTTGACTATCTAGAGGAAGTAAAAGTCGTAACATGCTACATGCAATATCCTATGCGTGTAGGATATTGCTGCATCCCACATGCAGCAATATAAATAAAATACATAAAATGATATATTCTGGGTTGGATTGAAATACTGGAAGTCCATCAATTCAAGGCTAAAATTAAAAAATGAATTCTTAAATAAAGAGTGAACGGTATAGAAAGAGCGAAGCTTTTAAAAAACTGATTTGTTAGTGAATTATTATTTTTCTGATCATTTTCTGGTCTGTAAAATCAAAATCTTCCTTATCTGAAAGTTATGAAATGGCAAAACACTGGTAAACACGAGTACACAAAAATTAAACTGAAAGAAAAATGTCTGAAATGTTGAACCAAAAGTCAGAAGGTAACTCATGGATGTGTATTCCACGGAAAACAGGAAGCAAATAAAACAACACATAAGAGAAACCAGATCATCAAAATAAAAGAGGAACTGCAAATCAAAGTAGAAACCAGAACATATGAAAAACCACATTCTGAACCAAAACTATTTTAACCCATGACACCCTCATTCTTAAAGTGATGTGATAATATAACTGGTAAAGGACATTGAAGGGGAAAAAATACTGATGCAATACAATAAGATCCAATCTCCCTGTAAATAATAATATGTTCACTTCCTATCCACTTTATGCCAGTTTCCGTGCACTGGCATAAAGGAGTTGCTTTACTTTTTCCATAAGTTATTTCCTTTGATTACCAACATCAGATGGCCTCTGGACAGTCATTTGGATCTAACACCTTAACAAAATATGAGTGTCATACTCTGAGAAAACAGAGATGGGTCTGTTTGGCCACAATGACAAGAAGTACGTTTGTAGAAGGTAACACTTTCAGATGGAAGAATATTATAACAACTGCTGAACATGGTTATGGTAAAAGTATCATGCTGTGGGGTGTGTTGCTGTCGGATGAATTGTACAAATTGGATTAGCAACTGGAAAGGAAGTATCGTAAAAGGTCAAACAAAACATTCAAAGCCCAATACAAATGTACAACCAATAAACAACAATAAACAACTACACTACTAGCACACGAAAGAGAAATGTCATATCTGTTTTCTTGTCAGAAACAGTACATTGCTATCTATCCGTCCTATTGCAGGAAGATCTGATGAGAAGCAGTTTTGCACCTGCTTGATTCACTTCAATGTGGACACAGAATGGGGTTCAGTTAATTTCAATTCAAATTTATTTAATCAAGGACAGCACATTAAACAATGCTACATGTGGAAAAATAGAGAAACTGTTGTTTTGTTTATAGCAATGCACAAAATTCATTTATTTTTACCTTTATTTAAAGACAGTAATATCAAAAGTTAAACATTCCTGTCATATTCACATAGAGCTACCTTGCATTTCTGTGACTATAACCTAGAAAAACATAAACATGTATATTAGAGAAAGTTAATTCTCCATAACAATATAGGTCAGTATAAATCAGTCTTCACGTATTTGTTTTTGTTTTAGCCAATGTTTTGTCTGGGAATCAAAAACTCTAAGATCAGTTTCCATTTTTTTCCTGCAGGTGGGGTCTCCGTGTGCAGATGAGGTTTTCTGAATCAGGTTACTGTGGGCCTGACCACCTGTCAGAGCTCAGTGAGGTGGGACGGGCTCACGGCAACTAGGGAATTCTGGCTCTTTTTAGAGAACAGGCTCTTTTGGCTCAGATCACTAAAAAGAGCCGGCTCTTTTGGCTCCAAAGCGGCTCATGAATGAGGTCAACTTATAGTTGCAAATAAGTATATTCAACAGCTCTTCTTCTGGGTCAGCATGAAGTGAAATGTGCATTTTGAGTTTTAAAATAACATATGAGTTTATTTGACTTTTGATGGTTACATTTACAGATTTACCTGATACAATTGATGGAAGAGGAGCTTTTAATTCAGAGATCTTCCCATTTTGTCAGAAACTTGTTTGTATTTAACCAGCAATCAGAAAACATGCTTCTGTTACGTGATAGTTTACTGCTTTAATGTAAAGGTTTTTAAATGTTTTCCATGGGACGATTTAGACAGTCTAAATAAATTCACAGATGATGTATGTTGGACACATGAGGATCGAACACATGCCACTTAGGGTTGCTTGGTGCAAAATTATACACAAATCATTTTTAAAACAGTAAAATTTTATTTCCATCCCTGATAATGATGCTAAAAAAAAAACTTAATTTCTTTTACTCCAGCAGTGTAATCTCACACAGACAGAAGTAACCAGTACAAGGAATTATTTACATATATTTTCTAATTTTAGGTTGGCCTAAGAAATGCGGAACTATGAATTAGTGATTAAGAACAGACATAGATAGACATAGACAGACATAGATATCTAGTTGTACTACTGTAGGAAAATCTGATGAGGTAGCACAGATAGTCAGATCACCGGGAAGGAGACAGAGAACCTCATAGAACGACGCCGAGTGAGGTCACGTGACAGGATGATGTCTCAGGAAGTTAGTCTTTTAACAACTGTATGCTCTACTCATGTTTTACTTAAACACTTTTACTTAAACTCTCCTTTAAGTAAAAGGAGAGTTTTACTTAAGTGCTGAGGAGAGTTTTATTTAAGTGCTGAAATAGCTTGCTCTTCCTTTGTCTTCCTTGCTCTGTCCTGATGAAATGAAGGTTCATTAACATTAAGACAGTGTACCTTGTCAATCACACTGACATGATGCAACATGTTTCCACATGCCACTGAAGTAAGGAATTTGTTTTTTTGTTCCATTTTTTGTTGCACAGGCAGAATCGTTTCTTTAAGTTACAGGCCCTGTAACAACAACTAAACAACATGGGTGACTACAGGTACTTACGCTGCACAACATGCCATTGTTTTCAGTCCAGTACTGATTAATATTCTATCTAAAGATGGACTGTGCTAATTTCACTGATACAGTGACAAAAAAGCTTCAGACAAATTAAAACTCAATTCTTTAAGTTTACATTGAAAACACAAACCAAAAACAATATACCCACAAAACAAAAATAATATGTTTTTATTTTGTGGGCAGGAGGGTAATTTCAGAAAGAAAAAATCTTTCTTTAGACAACCATTTTGAATTCACTGTAAAGATCCCAACTTACCTAATTGCTAATGAGACTTTTGTTTAAAAAATAAAGTAAAATGATTAAAGCTAGGGATTGAAATATGACATTAAAAAAAGTGTCAACAGTAAACATCTTTTTTATATGGTATAGGAGTCTTTCTGAAATATTGCTCTTTCATTGCTGGTTTTACTAGCATGATGCTCCAGGGCACACAGTCTGATCGCATCTAGTCGAGACTGTCATGTTTATGTGCTGCCAACCCTGATCTATAATGAAATGTTTACTACATTTTGAAAGGCACAATTACATCTTATAAATGTGTCTTATCTTAATAGCATGCACCCACATCATTGTCCAAGTGAGTGTTGCCTTCTCTAACTTTTCATAACCCATAATGCTACATACATTGTTAATACTTTTGAATTAATGCAGAGAAATAAAAAAACTTCACATTTTGTGGACGTTAGCATGTGCTGTGTATTCACTCAGCATTCAGGATGGTGATTAACTGTCCTCTGATGCGGTTCTAGCGACTCAGTTATGGGTATCTCTCGACATTCACAACTCTCAATGCAGACTCCTTGGAGACATTGTATCACAGTTAAATGCTGATTGGTTGAAGGTTATCTTTGCCCAAAGGGGATTACAGAATTTTATCAAAAGGAAGTGTTAATTTAAACATGGAGGAAGGAAACAGGAGGGAAAGTCCAGGACAGTTTCATGTTACTACAGCGAAAATGATCGTCTGACGCGACATCTGTCTTTTAAGACGCAGAACAAAGCTAAAGGATCAATGACAAATGAGAACACTGTCTGAAAATAAAAAAGTTTCCATAACTGCTAAATGATGTCCTGAGACTAATCAGGTCCATCTCATGATTCATGGCCTGTAGAGCCTCTCTTCATGTTATTGCTATGTAGCAGTGGTTTTGGGTGTGACTTTATCAGTGTCTTGACCTATTCTTCTTCTGTTGCATATTTTCAGAACAAATTAGATCTACAGATGGTGAGACTCTGACCAAACATGTTCACTGTTGTGTGTCCAAAAGATATTGTTCCATAAAACTTGTGGTTCATCCACATTCAACTTTGTAAGCTTAGGTAATGTTCAATATTATTTTTTAAAAAGAAGAGAATAAACATTTAAAACTATTAAACAAACTACTAGCTCATGGTTTTTTTTTTGTTGTTTTTTTTTATTTGTCAGACTGGCAAGTGGTTTAAATGTTTTCCACTTGGAAGAACTGTCCATATCTGTAAAATAATGGACATAAAATCCTTTAACTGTATTGATAGTCATGCAAACTTTACTCAGGTTATTTCATGTGTTGAATCTGCCCTCAAGTGGTGTGGTGAAGAAACAGCAGATGATGGAAATACAACGTGAACAGCAGAAACACAGACTGGATACAGATGCAATAGTTGTTACTTGCTCCACAAACAACTTTTACTACCCATATCAAAAGACCATTAATAGCTAACAGTTTGTATTTTGGTTGAGGTACTCAGTTCATGTAGTAGATTACTGGAGCAATGTTTGCTTGTTCCACTAATTTCCAACAATAAAGAAACATTTAACTGTGTCAACATCCATATGCACAAATAAGCCTCACAAAGAAAATGATTTCTTTTCCCATTTGTACAGTGAAAAAAGGACCCAAAATTATGCTCATAAACTGATACTTGTGTTTATTAGTCATCAAGGAGAAAGGTTACAATGATCTATTCAGCATAGTAAATTATGCTTCAATCATTTATAGCCTGACTTTGTAGCTAATTATCAAAAAGAGTAAAGAGGATGTATAGCTATAAAGTTTGTTTATAGAATTGAATTTGTGTAACTTACATTTTGTCCGAACAGTGACCCTGAAGCTAAGTATCATGTGTTGCTTAACAAACGAGAAACCTTAGAATGACCAGGGATTCTCCGTCCTGGATATGAGCTAAAGATCATAACTCATGATTCAGAATCAGTCAGTGTATGTTGTGAAGACAAGTCAGAAAATCCAGTTTTCTAAATAATGATTCACTTCATGTAGAATGCTGTTTGGTAAAATAGATAAGATGTTAGTTGTCAGACAGACAACTAACATCGTTGTCTGTCTGGCGTCCGTTTTTTTAGTAATGCTTCCTGCTCAGATGATAAAGACTGATTAGCTGAAGAAAAATTATGTATTAAAGTTTAAGGACAAATTAAAACAAACTGCAGTGAGGGGTCATGGAAATGCCCTCCAGAGATGGTTTCACCTGAAGAAAGAACAGGAAAAAACATGATATATTTGTATGATATCACATACAAATCCAACTTTTAATTTGAGAAAGAAAATAATACATTTCGTTTCTACAGACAGGTGGTGCTCTTCTTGACAGCTCCAACAGCAGAGCAGAAAACATTAAAAGGCTGATTGTGGATTGTTGCACTTCTAATGCACTGGCTCATTTGTCATTGCTAATTTTAAGATGAGGAGAAAAGCAAGCATAATTTGAATACATTATATGGTGGCTGAGAAAAAGATTGCAGTGCTGGTAAATATTTTGTGCACTCTTCAACTTAATTGGGAAAGAAAAAGTAAATTCAAGCCACCAGTTTAAGCCTGAGTTCTTGTAACATTTTATGACAGTCTACAAGGAAAAAGCAGTAAAAAAAAAAAAAAAAAGGATTAAGTAGCAACATAAATCTCTGTTTTAACAGGAAAAAAACATTCAACAGTCTTTTAAAGTCCTTAGCATGAAAGTGAGCACATACAGTTAACAGCTTTGTTTAGGAGAGATGCAGGGCTTCATGAAACCCTTAATGTTGATTCATTTTTCTTTTCCTGGCATTTACCAGGAAGTTTTGGGCAATTGTTTTATTGAATTACATTGCCAATAAATTAAGAGATACATCCTTGATGAATACCCCTGCAACCCGTGGGCACATTTTGGAAATTTCTTTCCACAGCTGACAGGCATAGTTTCCTGTTTCAACGAATCCTCAACAACATTCCAGTACAATGATTATCCCAGCAAATCATTTCCCAATACAAACAAGATCTATGAGTCTGTACACTCCACCGTTTTCTAACACTCCGACAGGCTTTCAACAAAAGTTTTCAAATAAACTGTTGTCATAAAGACATTTGACCTGACCTGACTCTGACGCTTACTGCAGTTCAGTAAGTTTTAAGATGTTTTCACCTCCATAAACGATTGGATTTAAACATGGTTCATAGTTTGGCACAAATCCACATCTGTTTAATTATTTCTCTAAATGTAGACCTGGGCAAGATTAGGCTTGATTTGTGTTGAACTTGCTTAAATTTATGTTGTTTTTCATAACAAATAGGCCTCTGTATCATTTCATGTTTTTACCACAGGAAAACAAGACGTCACAGATTAATCAACTGTTAATTTTTTTATTTTAAAAAACAGCTGCGTTACAATTGTTTTAACAGGAATTCTTTTTACATTTTAAGGCTTTTTACACATCTTTACCAGGGTTGCCAATTTTAAGGAAGGTACAGTTGGTGTAAAAGTGAAAGAGAAAGGCAAATGGGTCACACCAACTACATCCATTACACATTCCACTTCAGGGTAAATAAACTTGCTGAACAGCCCCTAGGCAGTTTGAAGATGTAAAGGGAGGAGTGTCTCGTATTTTTAAGCAGTCGGTGCCAAAGAGGCAGTAAAAGGAGAAAATTGTTCCATGTCGCACAGAGTGAGCCTCTAAGAAAATCTCAAAAGAAATGATTTCTGGTTTGACAAGAAACTCTTCATTAAATGTTTGTTGGAAACAACATTTTGTATTTTACATCCATTTTACAGAAAGTAATGAATATTACATAATTGCACGTATTCTTATGATGTTACGTATTATGGATGACAAATATAATCCAGTTTGGAGTATAGATGATCTCGAATCCTCTCACTGTTATCTAAACTCAAGTAGCAAAAAATAACCACTATTACACCAACGTTGAATAAATCTTGTACAAGTTATCAAAAAAAAAAGTAGGAAAATCCCTGCAGACGTCTGGCCAAACACACACTGAGGCAGAGTATTCAGTGATGAAACACTCAAAACACTGAAGTAAAGATGGAATACACTAACACCAGTCAGTTTCAGTCTCGTTCATCTGGAAACAACAAAAAAAAAATTGGCTCTCAATGAATTTTAAACCTAAGTAAACAAGGAAGCAAGAAGAGCTGAAGGAGGATGAATAAACTATAAAAAAGCACCCAATTGCATAACAAAGAGGAACATTTGTTAATGTTTTATTAAAAAGATTTTGTCTGAAAAGAAATTTTATCCTCGTGGAAAACAAAATATAAAGCCTTACTTGTTACAGTTATTGCACATTGTTTTCGTTAATCTTAATGTCTAACCTGCACTTTCAAAGAATCTTTTTCTGTCCTCGAAGACTCTATTTTATGTTATAAAATGAAATATGCACAGTTCAATAATTAGACCTATCTACAAAAGCATCTCAGTTCTCCACCAAGCCTTGCAGTCCCCAATCCTGGGTTTGTATAACATTCCTCCTGTGTTTGTTTTCCCAACTCCTCCCAAGTCTTTCCAGGAGGCTGAAGGTAACCCGTCGGTAACCCGGAGCTTTCTGCTCCTAGCAGAAGTTGACAGATAGGTTGAGTAGAGACAGAATGATTAATGGAGGCCCTCATATATGAATTTAATAAGCAATTTGCAATCTGCTGTCTCTGTCTTGTCACTGTCTCCTAACTGTGCCGAATCTTGCTAACTCCTACTGACTGCAGCAGGAAGTAGCAATGACTAATGCTAAATTGTGTGAAATGTGTCTTTTCCATTTAAGGAGAGTCTTGCTCTATCTCTTTCTTAAGAATTCAAAAATGTAACAAATTATACCAATGAACTATAAGTAAATAGTTTTCCGTTGATGCAAGATGTGTGAGATAAAGCTGCTTCTGAGAAACAGTAGATAGAATTTCACAAAAAGTTGATGATATATTAAATAAGAAAACTGGATGTGGGGGGGTGAATGTATCTATATTAAACTGATTATGCTAATAAGGAAATTCCCTGTAACAGTTTAGCTGGTATACCATTAAGAAGAACCCAGCTACAGTTGAGCACGCAAACCATCAGGTGAAAACACAAGGAGCATGTTTACAACCTCGAAACCCCATAAAATACCAAAAGATACTTAAATTCTTACTGAGATGTTTGGAAAGCATCTATACTAAGAATAAAAAAATAATTGAACAGATGTTTGATATAGGAAATACAAAAAAGATACAAAAGATGCAAAGTCATGTTCTGTTTGTACACAAAACGGCAGTTTTTCAGACACTTTAGAAGCTGTCGTACTGAGACCTCTAATTCTTTAAAGAAGGCTGACTTAGAAGACTTTAGGTCAACTCTCATCAGTAAGTCCTTTGTGTTTTCATTCCTAATTAGTTATTTAAGTAAATGTTAAAACATAATTGATTCCAGATAAAATTGGGTCATTTTCTATGACAAACCAGTTTAATTCAATCCTGTTCATTTTTATAGTACCATATCACAAACAAAATAATCTCGAAAGACAATTTGTACTTCAAATCATAAAATTAGTTATTTTGAATCCCATAGTGACACATTTGTTAATATATGGAAACATCCTGGAAAGAAACAACACTCATCACAGACAAATTTAACACATTCAACTCAGTTGATGTCTTTGTTCAAGAAAAAGACACAGCAACATAAAAGAGTAAGACTGGGTGTACTTTCTATGGCGAAAAAAACAGAGCGAATAAAACTACTTTCCAGTTGTACCCAGAAAAAGGGCAAAATCTAGCTGCAAAAGCAGGGCCAGTTTCTCTTTATGTGGGAAAGAAAATAAAAGGTGGCTGTAAGGTAATTGAGGCCCAGGTACATCAACGTCTTCCTTCTCCAAAGAAACACACAAAGCATTGGCCAGGCGTACTTCATGAGGGAGTGAAAAGTAGAGATTTCCCAAAGTTAACAGCAACAACAGTTCAGCAGATGGCTTCATTCAGGAAAGGTACAAGAAACACAAACACTGAGTCAGTAGTGAGTTCAATGGAAATGTTTTCAGTAAAACTTTGTCTTTTTATTTTGCAGTAGCAGGATCAAATGACAGCCAGATATGAGACATAGTTACTTCTCATGAAACAAGACAATGACAGACGGGCTTTCTTCAACTTCCCTGTTTTATAAATTTATTATTGAGCAAATTGGCAAAATTCAGTCGTGTTAAATAATGGTTTTAAATCAGGAAATATTCCAACTTTACCTTGATTGTTTTGTATTTAAGCAACAATGACAGAGTTCATTCAGGGCAAATATTTCTGTCAACCTCCAACATTAACAGATTTGACTTTTTGAGTAAACTGGACCGATAAACAACAAATGAGGACAGTTTCGGGTTCCAGTCGGGGTGGCGAGTGGCAGCAAACCTGAAGTTTCTGTTTTAAGTCTGATTATTCCCTTCCTGGGAATAATCAGGGTGACTGTGACAGGAGAGGCCAACAAAGTATGTAGCAAAACAGAGGTAGTAGGAGCTGTGGAAAGTACAACTGTTCTGGTTTCCAATAAAAGTTTATAGCATAACTTTATTGATATTTTTCAGCAACAACAACCTTTGGGGTCATGAACTTTATTTAAAAATTTCTTGCTTTTTAAGTTTCTTTTTCAGACTGTGACTATCACAACATGGCCAAGTGCATATGACCTAAAAATTAAAAAAAGGAAGAAAATAGTTTTGCATGAAGCTTGTAATCTATGATGGAATCATCTAAATAAAGGTCATTTTCAGTAACAGACACTGAAGATTTTCTGGAGAAGAAGCAGAAATAGTTTGATCCAAACACTCAGTCGTTCCCCATGTGAAGATTGCTGTTATATTGACAACATGCCAAGAATGGGAAATGACTCTCTGTTGACTCTTTCTGTTAACGTCTTTAGCACATGTATCTGAACACATCCCAAAAGCTACTGGAGCAAAAACACAACAGAGGTTAACAGAAAGGGAAATGAAGCAGCACTTTTCTTTCACCAGCGTGTGCACTTTCAAACAGATGAACGAAATGTTTCAGAGCATTTACTGTTAATTTATATCCTGACTGTCAGTGTTCCACGGATGCTAGCAACCAGATGGCTCAAATGTCTTCAAGAGGTCCTGCACACAGGGGATGTGTTTCTGAAAAATGTTCACAGTTTATACAAAAGAAGCAGGAAGTCTGTTCATGTTCTAACACGTTTGAACATGTCGGAATTTACCCAATTAACTGTAATAGGATATGTTTCCCATTTCTGTTTATGTTTTCATGCTGGGAAGCAGGAATTCAGAAAGTAAAAAATCTCATCTCCTCTTCAGTTATTTTTTTGTCATTATCAAACCTTAATCTTTAGTATTCAGTGGAAAGAAAGCCGACTGCTCTCTGGGCCAGTGGTAAATCTCTGCCTCAAGTGGAGGAATTCAGGTGTCTTGGTCTGTTTTTCAGGACTGGCTGTGTGATGCAGCAGTAGCTGGATTTGGGCCTCAGCTTCAGTAATACTACCGTATGTTATGAATTGGTGCAATATGAAAACACTAAATTAAATTGAATAGGCTTACTCATAAAACTATTCTGTTATTAACCTCCAACAGTAGAGCAATCTCTGATCGTTCTATGGAGAGTATTACTGGTCCAAAGCAAAGAGGGTCACAGATACAAGCTGATTAAAGACTGTCACTTACTATGAATTTTCCAGGCTAATTTTGCTCACCTTTCTACTCAATAAAACAAAAAGACCCCATAAAATTATGAATTTTCCACATCAATGGAAAGTCAAATCAGCTCCAGATGAGAAAATTGTCTCTCAATTTCCTGCCATTAGCCATTGTCCTACATGGAGCTGCATTTACTACAATCAACTTCAACTGAAATGTATTAACAAGCAATGTTGTCTTATCATCAGAGTGTATTAGCATGATAAGATAACTTCCCCTTAATAACATGAATGACTTGTGCAAATGTCTCTAGTTCTGTCACTTTGGTTATCAGTTCAAACACAGACAGAGAATGAGTCATGGAGTAACTTCACCGTGGTGGCAATTAATTTGCAAAGCTCAGAATAAACTGCCAAAGGTTTCTTTAACCCCAAAGTATGCACAGATGTTGCGTAGTAAGCAAAAGCAGGTCAAATGTTGTGATCTATTTGGTCAGTGAAGACGTCAAAGGATGTTTCATAACTCTTAACATTTCAGTCTTTTGAGTTTTATAATGACCATGTCAGACTTCACTGGAATTCTTCAGCATTACATGATAAAAGTTACATGATAAAAGTCTACTGTTTTATAATATTTATAATGACAGTATATAAACACTATAAACCATCAATCAGTTCACATAAAACTATTAGTTTGGTCACTAAAGAAAATGCTAAATGATAATTAGGTAGCTCAAGCTCAAGCTCAAAATTTGAGCAAATAATTCCCCAAAGAGTTAAAGTAGATAAGCGATGTTATGCAAAGTATGAATTCTGTTATTCAAATTCAATTTTTGTTTATAAAATAGACATTATGATGGTATTATCTTTACTTTGCAATTTAATAGTTTCCAATGCATAAGGTACAACGTTCTAATATCTTTCATATTACTTGTATAGTTAACAAGGTTAGAGGTCACTCTTTAACTACAAAATTACACATTAGTTACTTTAATTTATTTTTGAAAGACTAACCCAGAATGTAAAACCTCACCTGTATGGGTTGGTTAGATTTGTAAACCAGTGATTTTCTAACTTTCGACAGCTGTTAGCTGTGCAGCATCCCTAACTATAGTACACATTCAAACAAGAACAACTGGTGGATATTTGTTTCAATGATCTCATTGCAGGCACAATCAGTCTTCCTTTGTGGTCCTCCAAAGAAATTCAGAATACAACAAAGTCAAAATCTAACATTGACTTAATGAGATTTTTGAAGGATAAAAATCTTCCAATGTTGCTCCTTCTGATAAAATTAACTGTCTTTTTAAAAGCCAGAACTGACAGAAATTATTATTTGTTTTTACTTTATCAGAGAGTTAAATGGATTAATGGGTCATCTCAAGAAAAAAATGGCTTTACAGGTTGAACTCTGTTGTATCAGAATGTGAATATTTTAATAACAGGAAAAGAATAATGATGAAGTCATCAAAAGCCTGACTGATGTGGATGATGAAATTAGCAACCCAGCCACCGTCCTTCCCCGCTGTCTTCCATACAAGATTTTAACCAGACAAATGGCTTCAAAGGAGCTGCTGTGACAGAAAAAAATATCTGTGTCACTTTGGCCTCATTAATTCACTCTGATTTACAACCAGGAAAGCTGAAGCTTGCAGTTCCTTTGATCTGTTTTGATAAATTACCAGTGTGTGTGATTGTTTATGGGTCATTTTTTACTTTCAGGAACCTCCGGAGTGTCGTCAGGGAACAAATGGAAAGCCTGATGAAAGCACGGATTCCTTATAACTGTTCATGGATTCGGAATATTTGTTTTACGTTACATAAGTAAGAAGGCATACTTTACATGATCTGAAAATGTCCCGAACTGTACGTTAATGAAATGTTAGTTTTTAACAGAATCTGTTCAGTCTTGTTATCATGATCCAAAACCTCAAGATCTCCCTGAACATTTCTTACACTGTTGACAAAAGTTGAAGAAAACAAATTTTGTGAAAATTGTTTAGATCAAAATAGAGTAAGCTGCCATGATGCAACAATCTCTTTTTCATACTGACTGATGAAATGACTCTTTTGGGCTAAAGTTTTAGTAAGTTTTTATGGGATCACTCAGTTCAATGTTAGTGAATCTTCATCATTACAGATGAAGTGTCTGCATAATGGAGCAGTGAAAGAAAACATTCCAAACTTTAAACATATTTTCTTCTGATATTTTTATTCAAATTCTTACTAATTAACTTTGTACATATCACTCAGATCACATGCAGCTGTTGTCGAGAGAATGAAGATGTTATTATTTTAACTGTGCTGGTTGTGTGACTTCAGCTGAAATTCCTTGCATGTTAATTATGCACCTCGGAAAAATCCCTTCATTTCCTGCATGGATGATGAAAGCCTCTGCGTCATCTGGTTTTGACTACATGGCTTAAATAATTTAGAGGCCTAGTGGGGCCTCTAAACTAATTTTTGGAAGCTTGGTCCCTTGTCCTTTTGCATCTAAAAATAGTTGTCCATTACTTTGGCTGACAGTTTGGAATATTTGTCATTCTTCAGAAATGATTGGGGACCACTTAACCCAAACATGTGGTTTACATTTATCGGTCTATATATTTCCAAGACCTCAAATTCTTTCAGTAATGGTATAAAAGAAAAAAAAGAAGCAGATGGAGAAGTTTCTACATTCTTGTTCTATGAAACGTACAGACAGGGGAAAGTGAAACATATGTCTGTCTTTGCTGGGAAATAGTAGCTAAAAACCATATGTAATATTTATGTGTGATGACATAAACTTTTAGGGAAGAAATTTCAGGATGAAATCACCATAATGTAAGAGTTTCAGACAGAAAACTAGATTCCCAAAGTGTAACAAATTAAAGGAAGGACTGTCGAGACTAGTTCCTTCAGCCTTTGCTTTGATGACATGCTTCAGTTGGTGTCTAAAGGGATATCAAGGCTGGATGTCATGGTAAATTCCCTCTAATTGAAGTGCCACTTAAATTTTGGGGTTTCTGCAGAGGCCACAGGCTCTTGTAATCCCTAAAAATAGCCCTAAAGGTCAAAGTGTATGCACGCATTGTCCCAATGTGCTGTTTGAAGTATCTGATAAAAGCCATCTCTTTTTTGTAAGGGGTCAAAAACTTTCAAAAATGTTTTTGCTGTTTCCAACGGAAGCCTCCTGCTTGTCAGGAGTGATTAGTAACACTCCTTCAAGAAGATGTAAAATCTTTGGGTGGTATCAAATAATAAAAAAAGAAAAAACCTGGATTTGTCAGTGAGTTGAATGATGTCTCCCCCGTTTTCCCATTCATAGCTGAATTCCTCACATTCCTCCATTCAGCAGAGGTCAGGCAAGACAAAAAGAGCAGGAGCTCCAAAGTGAGAGAGATATTCAGAACGTGGGTGGTTGGGGAAATGATGAAACAAGTGAGTCTGACAGTGAAAACCCTTTATTCAGGACCACCCCGGACACACGCACATACATGCACACACACCCTCTCCATTACCCCATATGGCATCATCTGATGACAATACACAGAAGGTCTGCTGCGTTGTTACTTCCCAGAATTGATAGAAAAACACAATCTAAAGCCCAAAAGGATTAATATATTATTAGCTCATTTTACTGTATCCTGGTGGGTGGGAACTGAACTATCAGTATCTTTCAGGAGCAGGAAGCTTCATCTGAAAAAAGTGGTGGCTTCTTGGAAACTCTGCAGCGTCACTCTGCAGAGGCACTTTGATCCACCCTGACAATGCAGTTTAAAATGAAGCCAAACCATCTACTGAATAAAGTGAGATAATGATGCTCCAATTAGATGGGATTTACAGTTTTTTAGCTGACGCTTTGGTGTGGAGTGACTTAACCCAAGTGAGTAAGTTGTGACTTGAACAGAAACTTCAGCAGTTTTAATAGTGTCATCTGCTGACATTCCTGGTAGGAATGTGCAGAGTTTGACTGTTTTTATGAACCAAGCTTAAAGCAGTCACATCTAATTGGTGCCCATAACATTGCCAACTGAACATCTGGAGAACATGAAATGTGTAATTCTACTACAACCTGAATCACCATAGCTGTTGTTGAATTTGGAGTCAGAACTTAATGAGTAAAAAAAGGAAAGCAGGCAAAGTAAACTCATGGAAAACATATTGCTTTTCTTGTTTGCACTTTCACTTCTTAGTCCTTGTATGTGTAACATTTATGGGCAGTTATTATTATTATTATTTTTTTTTTTTTTTGCCAAAGGTTTTTTTAACCCCAAAGTTTTTAGATCTACAGAGATCCCTTGTAGACTTGGAAAATTTCTGCAAGTGCATTGACATTTATAACCATTACAGATAAGATGGCAGAAGTCAATAAGAGTTCTGACTCAAACTTTAAAAACCCACAGTGTTTTTAATCTTTTTCCATCGGCGATACTGCTTACATCCTGCCAACGTCAATCTGTTAATATTCAAACACATTACTGATCAACTGGCTTATGAGACACCTCACCAAACTAAAAGTCCTCGTTAAAGATGGTGGTATTTGATATAAAAATTTCCAGAATCATTGGCTTGGCCTACACCAAACTATAAGGTGATTATAAACATGAATCACAATTAAAAGTATGAGTCAAATTCAACCATCCAGTGTGGTAGTTAAATGTGTTAGACTTCCACCAAACTTCTCCAGGCTCTAAATGTAGACATTTTGCTTGTTAAGTGTAATAAAAGCACAAATGAACACTTGCCTCAAGGCAATAACCTCCTATATAGTTATTTTTGGTGTGTAAGGAAAAAAATAAAGAAAAACAAAATACTTTTTTTTAGAATTTTAGGAGCTTTTTTGGCTAGATTTCTGAGTCTTTTTTGGAAGGTGACCTGCAGTTTACAACAGTTTACAAAGAAGAACAGTCCTTTCCTTAATCTCACAGAAAACTATTTTAGTTTATTTCCAACATGCTGTGGAAAAAACTCAGGCTTCCTGACAGAAAGTAACACATCTTCACAATATGTACATAGCACTGAAAGTGTTTATTTCTTTTTAAGTACTGCAAAACGGTTCTTTCTAACTTGGAACCACAATGAAGTAGCGGGAAAAATACCATCTTTAACTGGTGGTGACCAGTTATTATGGAACATAAACAAAAAACTGGACTTTAGACTGGCCACAAAGAATGTATTCACCTTACAGTTGGCAAGCATGTAAGAATGTAAGATCAAGTAAGTAAATAAGAAAGTAGATATTGTATATATAAATGTACATGTAACGTTTCTCATATAGCAGTCACGTAGTGCCTGGGTTGGGTAAATAAATTAGCAAAATCAAACTTAGCACTGATCTGTGCAACTGAAAGGCAACAAAATTAACTCTTGTAGGAGTTTTCTTTTGAGTATCATAGCAAGTATCTTAGCAAAACAACAATCTTTGGTCATAAAACATCTTCATGATTCAGCGGACCTTCACCTTTTCATAGATCAGGATTCACACATTTACCTACAAGTGGATTTTTCTGCCAAAGTACAATTCTTGGTTTCCTTTGTAGAGCATATCTAAAATATTCAAAACAAGTTTCAGCTCGTGAAGCTGAAATACAAAGCAGCAATGCTACTTGACAATCTATTAGCTGGTGTTTGCAAAGCAGATAATCGAGGAGCTCCATTAATTTTCTTGGAGATGATTGGCTGTACCTCCAAGAGTGGAAATTAGAAAGATGTTAGCTTCTGTGGTAGCTCTAGCACTGTTTCCACTGCGTTGCAATGTGTTGTTACGACTGGCGTCGTTAACTTAGTTAAACAGATGAGTGAGCAGGTGCCTGTCTCTGATTGGTTCCCAGAAAACGAGATGTCCAATCGGTGGCCTCCAGGAGGTGACGGATGAAAAAGCTGCAGACGTGGACTTCCTGCCATCCATCCTCAGCTCATCTCAACCGGCCACACTATTTGTCTGTTAACACCATGTAAAGTTCTGGAGTTTGCTTAGTTTTTTAATGCTTTTATTAATTGGGGAGGTAAGTTTTTCTCATTTGATTTATTTACTTTCAATTAGGTAAGTTGGTTAATATTCAGATAGTTTCCTTTTGTTTGTTGTTTTTGGCATTAGCTCACTCTTTCTTAACTCTTGTAAGAGTTTTCTTTGGAAACAATGCTCCACTTGTTCTAACATCTCAATCCAAAAATACATTAAATAAAAAACATTATAAAATGTTCCACTTCGTGTGTGTTTCCAAGAGGATGGATCCTTCATGTTATGATCAGGCCACCCCTAGACGGGTCGTAACAGTGTATTGAGGTTTGTTGGTATTATAGCTGTGAAGCTACTGCAGTCATGTAATGTTGAGTCCAAACTATTCATTGAGTTTTTTGGGATGAGAGTCAAAGAATTTGTAAATTTTCTAAAAATATTGTTGACTGTTTGTTTTCTATTTGAAAATTTGAATGATTTGGTGACAGATAATGGTGAAGTTGCAGCATCTATCGCAACCTGCTGCTGGTTCCAAAAAACTCATTCAGAACAATACAAAAGATTTTTGTTATTATTGTTTTATTGTGGAATTTTCTATTTGTTGTGTTTGTTTTTGATTAATGTCTTTATGCTATCTGAACGAGAGTATTTGACCAAAGCTCACCCCAATTTTGATGAATAAGTTTCAAGATTTTAAGTGAGGTCTCCTATTATGTTTTCATTCTCTCTGGTAATGTCAAATTGACCTAAATAGCAAACAAATGTGTTAAAATACAAAAAAGAAATGACTTTATGATAAGATTTAGGATTTAACATCTTTACCTTATTTTTCTCTTTCTTTCTCTTGTATGTGGCCACAGATTTAACGATATGACTAGTCTAATAAAAATTACATGACTGGATCAGATTTTTTCCATCCAAAGTGTTGAATTTCAGAGATGGGAACTGACGTGATGCTATCATTTGTAAAGTAAACTGTTGAATTTCACAATCTTAACCTTTCACTTCTTGGCAAAGCTGAATAAGTTTTGGAGCTATTTTTGTCTTCCTCCTACCAGGAAGTTACTATTAAATAATTCAGAAATAAACAGTTCCAGATTTTCCTTAAAAGCTCATTTTGAAAAGATAAATAGCAGAAGTAAAATTTCTTGATAGTTTTTGCTTCTATTATTTAATTCAATTTTGTTGCTTCCAACTGTGGGACAAAACCACTCTGCTTCTGTTTGTTCAGTTTAATCACATTTGTAAGATTGTTGATCATTAATCTGTAATGTCACTTTTTCTTGTGTCCGTAAACACAAAGGTACACTTGAAGATGGTTGGAGAAAAATGAAAGGATTTCAGGTGGCAAACTTCCATTATTTTATTAATAAACAATACTTTCTTCCTCCTGCTGTTTTCTGACACTATTTCCTTTCCAATATCTTTCAAAATCTTTGCTGTGGGATGAGATGGAGAGGAATTTTATGTTTTCTAGGACTTCAGCTTGTTCAATATAAGATTGATTTCATTCAGAATTACCTCAGCAAACAAAGAAATATGGAGCTTGCTCAGATAAAGTGGGGTGAGGAGGGGAGGCTGGACGGCGTGGGCGTCGAAGCTCAGGCGGCAGCTACGGCTGATGACTCAGGTGATGTGTCATACTCCAAGCTATAAAAGGGAACTTTTACATTTTGTCCACACAAACACAACCACACACACGTACAGTACTCACACTGGACTCAGAGGGACTTTTGTTTACTACCGCAGGAGCCTAAAGATGAAATGTAAGTTTGTTCATCATACTTTTAGAGGAAAACATCATGTGTGTTTGTTTGTGTGTGTGTGTATGCATGTGTGTGTGTAAGAGGGAGTGTGTTTGTGCAGAGGAGGTGGTGGTAGTGATGGGGGTGTGAGATGGGGGGCATTCACTACACGTGGTCTTAACTTTTACTTTTTGCCTGTGAATGTTTTAGAGTGAGAGTCAATGAAAGAATGAATGAATGAAATGTTGTTTTAGTTCATGACTGAAGCATGAGAAGTGTTTTTTTATTTAATGTGGAATCTAAATGACCCACTGTTTGGATTCAGCTTGGCTGTGATTGGATAATCCTTTGTGAGTGACATGGTGTTTTTGTGTGGATGTGTGTGTGTGTGTGTGTGTGTGTGTGGTAGGGATTTCCCCATATACTTCCAACAAGAACTAAATTGGTGTATTTTTCTTTCCTCAAAACATCTGTGGTGAATATTCTCCTTACTTAGCAATGAATTTTCACTGAGATCACTCTTTAAATTCATTGTGTCTGTAAAATCCATTTTAATCTTCTAGCTGTTTGTTAGCATACTAACAACAAAAAAAACCTTAGGTTTTAAACAACTTTATGTAAACTGAACAAATTTAGCTACTCCTAACAACAAATCAAAACTACATGAAAAGTTAGGCTTTTTACCAACTAACACCAATCAACTTTCACTGATGTGTTAGAAAGTTCAAAACTTAGTTTGTTTAGAGTGACAGTCAATAACTGACATGATTAGTTTGTAATGATTCAATGAGTATCATGTAAATCAGGGAACTTGCAAGTATCATCCTGCCAGATGGAGCGTGCTCTGTGTTTGGTCGTCTGTATAAGTTGTTGCGTCATTAAGTGGACGCAGTGTTGGTGTTAACTGGGGGAAGGACTCCTCACACCACATGTTGGTCACTGAAAGCAGCAGCAGTGACTGGCTTTGTGTTTGTGCTTTGGTAAGAAAGTGAGGCTGGTGATGTTATGATGCCTCCTCTGTTTTCTTTTCTAGCAAACTGAAGGAAAAAAATGCGGTTTTGGGGGAATTTACAGGTCCAAACTTATCTGTGATGGTGAAGTTTTGCATTGTGTAATGGCATAAAAGCACAATTCTTCTTGCTTTTGTGCAAAAAGAGTTTGGTTGAATTAATCTTTATACAAGTGGTGTTTTGATGTATTTTTCTTTATGTTTTTGATAGATTTTAAGCTATTGTAATTTTTTTGCTTATCCATCTGGCTATAATACCTATTGTAACATTAATGTTGCAAAAGTCACAGTGGCGGTTAAATAAATCAGAAGAAAAAGACTAATCATAAAAAGCGAATCACTTCTGCAGACGGTGATGTCGTCATTGCACATCACCAGATCATTTACAGTAATCTATCCTGTAGCCACATCGACCTTGACTCCTGTGATGAGTCAGCACTTAGCAGATTGCCCCTAGTGATCAAATGTGGTACTACAATTGAAAATATGGAGCAGTCAAGAAGCTTGTTTTTTTTTTATTCACCTCTTTGTTTCCATAACTGCTGACGTTGTGAATACACCATGATTCATGCGAATGCTGGTGGCTCAGCTTCTTTTATATGTGGTATCACCCAGATGGGGGTCAGAGAAATGAAGACAGAGCAATAATAAGAAGGTTGCATTTATGATTGTGTCAATCATAGAGTCATACTAAGTAGTAACAATACCCTGCGTGTGTCAAACGTGGTTATAGATCAGGAGACAGAACGCTCCTACTTGAAACTGTGGCTGCTCACATCTATCCAGTTACTCAGATGTGACTTAATATGATCAATATCCACTTTTTACTGGCCAAGGCAGGTGACTTTGGATTAGTTTCACTTTTTTTTTTATTGAACCAGAGATCTCAGCTTCTTTGACTTACATAAAATCAACAAACTGCAGAGAGATGAAGGTCATCAGATTTACACACTTCAATGATGAGAGTCGATAATGTCGGACACACCTGAATAAACTTTCACTTACTTAATCATGACATAAGCTTCTGAAACGAAGCAAAAAGTCATCACAGAATAGTGAACAAATGATGAACTGCATGACACAGCATGATGCATTTCTCTGTAATTGTAATGTGAAGCCAGAGTCATACTGAAAACATGTAAACATTGACAATGGAATAATAGAAGTCATAATAATATATGGATTTAAACCTTTTGTTCTTCAAAATTGTAAATTTAGGACCTGTCCAGCATAACATAGATTGATATCAAGCAAAATATTGACTGATTTAACAGCCATTGTCTATTTCCATAACCTAATAATGAGTTCCATTTCTCTAAGCAACTTTTCAAAATGGGAAAGACAAGAGGTAAATGTGTGTTGAAGTATTCTGCTTCCATAAACGTGCCCATATATATAGAGTCAAAGCAATAGTTATAACATTAAAAACAACTCATGGTGACTAACCTGGCTCTTGCCACCAGTCATGAGCTCACTCACAGTGAGAACGTAAGAGAAGGAATAAAAATCTGTTAGGTAATTACACCAAAGGGTAGTGTCTTGGGGTCACTTAAATCCAGCCTTTTTGGTTCTAAGCTTGATTTGCATGTGTATATTTGAGCAAATCACCAGTTTGCATGATAAAAGTTGTGACTGTAAGCAAAAAGATTGCTTGCTTCATAAAAAAGTTGTGGTTTTGATCTGAATGATCTGACGATAACTCGGTGATGCTAAAGGAAGTTTGTGTTTTAAAATCCACTAGCCAGTTTGTGTCTGTTTTCTGTTTGGTGCAGAGCAGAGTGGGGATTTTCACTGAGTTTATGGCTGGAAGCAGCTGCCTGTTGCTGATTAAACCCAGACCCCCAAGTTACAAACTGTCACACGGAAGCAGCAAGTCAAGGAAGTTAAACTGCTGAAAACTGGGGAAAAAGCAGTCCCTAGCTACTAATTTACTACTAATACTGTTTCATGCCACATTAATGTTGAATATTTTACTTTTAACAACAAGACCCAGTTCACAGCAGGAGTGTGAAATTAAAAACCGTAAACATTAGAAAAGCATTAATTTATGAAAGTCAAAGCCAAGACTTCTTTGAAGCGAACAGAGCACCTGTTCATGAGTCGATTCGCTGTCCTTGAGAGCAAAAGCAAAGAGAGCAGAGGAAATAAGGCGTCCACTGAGCACACACAGGAAACTCCAGTGTTTGTTTGTCTGACCCAGCAAAAAAAAAAAAAAGGGGGCACGAACTCAAACGGAAACTGGGGAAGCGGGCGATTATGTGAGACACTGCACGCACTTGTTTGTGTTTCATGTTTGAGTGAATGTGTTCTGACGAAACGGCTGCTCCACACATCAAAGACGGCCCATTCACTCTGCTTCTGAAGCAACTTTACTGTGAGCCGTAATGCTGTCACAGCTGTTTACTCAGCCAGATACATGACTGTACACTGCTCTGCCTCTGGATGTTTTTCTTCAGGTTTTTTTTCTCCCCGTCTCTTTAGTTTTTTGCTGATTTCTTCCTCAGTAATTTTCCAACTGTTGACTGAAGGTATTCCAGTTTTCCAGTGTGTGTCCTTTGGTAACTGAAAACTCCTTCATTACTGCTTGAAATCAAGATAGCAGCTGATAACAGATAGCTTCATTGAATTATTTTAAATGCCTGGCTAGATGTTAATCTGAAAGAGGACATCTGTTTGTGATTTAATACTTTATTTAGTTTGGCTCTCCCAATTTGGATGCAGTGTTGAACGTTTATGGTGCAATCAAACCACAAATTTACTCTGTGTAAACAGCTAGAGTTTTAATTTCCAGATGTCTTCTCACCACAAGTGCATGCCTCTGAAATTTCTGTCAGACTAAATATAATTTTTAAAACTGGAGGTTAATGTGAGTCATGTTGACAAATATTTGCTGAAACATTTTACGATTCCCCTGATAAGGGACTTTATCTTGTGTTCTAGTTTTTGCATTCCCTCTCCCACATAGCATGAGTAGCTGGAGCAAACAGAGAAGAAAACAAGATTCAGGAGAAGATATGAATAAAACAGAAAAATCTCAAAGTTTGTAATTTAATTCTCGTGGACAATCAGGTCAAAGGCAAAACATATATAACCTTGAATCATATTTGTAGCTAAGCTATTCTAGTATTAGATTACAAAATGAAGAGGTCAACGTTCCCAGCATGCAGAAGATTTTTATATTTAAACTGTAGCATCCTGTGCACCAGTTACACATGAATAAATCAGCTGTATTCAATAGAATACATTTAAAATTCAAGAACTTATTAGAAATCATCCCTAGACTTGAAAGTTGAATATTTAGATGTATATTCGAGTTACAAATCTAGGTTTCTTAATTATCTTAATTTCATTGTAGTCTTTACACTAATGTTCATGACAAATGAGTAGCAAAGCACAGTTTGAAACTTAATTTAGTGCGGCAACATAATTCACTGAGTTTAAAATTCTTCAAAAAATTTGAAGACTCCTATAAAATGTTTTGTCAAAAAGTCTCACACTTTAATAATAATAAAAAGTTGCTTTTGTTGTTTCAGACCTTTGACCTTTTCTAGAAATTAGATTTTCACCATTGAGCTTGAAGTTTGAGAAAAGGTTATCTATAAATACATCTTTGTGATATTATTCACTCCTAATGTACCATTAATACAAACAATGGATCGAGGAGTCAACAGTAAGCCTTCTTGTTTTTTATTTACTGCATTGATTTTCATGTAAAATCAGTGGCACAGTTTTTGAACCTCCTACTAACTCCTAATAAATGTAAGATTCTTAGCAGATGGAGAACAAATGAACATTTAGCAATTGAAAGAGTTATGTTGAAACTAAAAGGGTAACCGCTGTGGTAACCTCCTGTCTTTTAGTAAACTCATAAATTAGACTCATTTTAGTGTCTGGGAAGCAGTAAAAGTGTCTGAACTGGCCCAACACCCTTGACAAAGGAAATGTTTTCTCTCCAAAGAGCATAGCCCAAGGCGTCAGTCTGCTGATGTCATCACATACAGACTAATCTGAGTCAGAACGGTGGGCTTGCTTGTCTCTCTTACAGCAACAGAAGGCTGAAAGCACGCTCTAAAAAAACCCCTGCATAGCTTACATTCCATAAGCATGACCTAACACATCTAACGGACAAGCCTTTTCTTTGTTGATTTGAGGTTTGAGGTTTTTAAGCTTGCATAAATCAGTGAATAGGTTTACAGACAAGGAGCTAATCTTGATGTGAAAGGTATTTCTTCGAAGACAAGTGATTAATGATTAAAAAAGTTTAAAGTACAGGATTCAAACCATTAATTTTGAGATTATTTTTTTCCTCTATTTGGATTTATCAAACAAAGAATGAGATGTTTGACCTGAGAAGCCTGTGTTGAAACTTTGGCCTGTATTTTTAGATCTGACTGAAACAACAAAAGTTTTTGTTTGTTTTTTTAAGTGTTTTTGGACTATTCAAATGTAAACACAATAATGTCACTAAATAATTTACAAACTCATAGGCAACAGTGACAAATTCACGCTTTGTTAACAACAAATCTACAGAAGAATTAAACATTTCTTGATGATGAACCATTTATATAAACCTCACAACATTTTTGAAAAGCCAAATCATTGTCTATCCTTGTCTTGATGGTCCATCTCCTGTAATCCACCCATGCCAGCATGATGCATGAAATATTTGCAGATGACACTGCAGACTGTCTGCACAGCAAATGCTCTGACCCCACCTCAATACCCAACAGTTGTTGTTTGAATGGAAACATGTCCAAGCCTGCAGTGAAATGAAGTCAAGTCAAGTTTCTGATGCTTTACATCATAAAATCATCATACAGTCACCAATTATAGTGCAAGTAGTAAATATTACATTTTGTCAAATACCATTATCAAATAAACATCAAATATGTTGATCAATGTTCCACAGATGCCAAAGTAGGAAGAAGCTGCATATTTTGTATCAGTTTTAGATACAAAGATACTTCTTATAGTGAGGCAGCAGAAACAGAGGAAATAACTGTAACAAAGGAGCATTCATCGAAATGAAGGTGAGAACGGCCCTCTGGAACTAAAGACAGAGCAACAGTGCACCTCATATTAATTTCTTGGTTTCATTTTCCGTGTGACGTCTTCTTTTAATATTGTTGGATTTAATTTAAACAGCACTTAAATATTTGAAAATTATAACGTTATAATACATCTTTTTGGGACCAACATGGAGCCAGTGTGTAGAACTCTATCCATTAATGCTCTGTAATTTGCTTGAATAAAAGATTTACTTTAGGGGGAGAATATTGCACCATAACTGGCTCCAGGCCAGAGGACCTTGTTCTTCCAAATTCAGCCGTAATTACACCTGCTTTATACTTGCAGAGTCACCCAGCAGTCAATGGGAGACTATTCACAGGGTCACATAGATGTACATGTGTAGTGAGACCTAATGGCAAATTTAGAGAAGCCAATTGATCTATTATAGACGGTTTTTTTACACTGTGAGAGGAAGCCAGACTACAGAGCATGTCTAAACTCCATGAAAGAACGGCCACCAGAGGGATGGTGAATCTGTATTTCAACCACATTTCATTATACGTGAGTTGAGCTCTTTATATCGTGTTTAGTCTTCCCAGAAAGACAAGCTACGATTGGACAGAATCTGTTTGTGTTTGACGTTTCTGTTTCTGCTCTCTAAACATCCGTCCACGTCACAGCGCCTTTCATCCTGTCACAGAGCTCCAACTTCTCACAGCTCTTATCTGATTTTTCGAATGACTGTAAATGTCTAGACGACAGGGTATTTTGAAGTTATCTGATAAAACTGCTAATGCAATAAACAAGTGCATTGTAACAGCAAAATAAATGTGAATGGTAGCTGGAGTTTTTAAAGTGCTTGACCCACTTCAAGTGTTGTACAGTTTTATTGCTGCTTTGGCAGCAACTAGCATTAATTAAGTCAGCCAAACGGCCTCCTTACTGTCGTGACAAACTACAAGCTGACTGCAGCTGCCTCCGAGCTGATCTTGTGCGTCATGAGGTGTAGAAATGAAAACAAGCATACATCCAGTCTTGTGGTTTTTTACTCTGAATAACAACCACACCACTTCTAGGTAAAGGAGAAGAAAGGAAATCTTAGATGTGCTGCTGGCCGATGCAACGTTGCACACACCTGTCTGTGCAGCTGTGTGTACACCCACAGCTGGATGACAGTCAGTCAGTTGGACTGGATTTGGTGGATTCTTTTGAAGAAGAACCATTTCTTTGTTGTCACAAACGAGGCTTCAATGAGAGCAAAACAGTTTTCCGTGGCTCATTGTGTGCGCCTCTCTCCTGTCTCCGCAGTTCTTCCTGAGACTTCCTCATTCCTGCTCCACCTGCTGCTTCTGACTGAGCTGTTAGTCCGATCTTCATCTCTTCCCGTCCGCAGCTCCTCCCACTGTGGATTTTTTGGATCGATGATCCATAATGTGGAAAGTTTGATGAACTTATCGAGAAAAATTCATCAGCTGGTAAGGCTTATTTCAAACTTCCTTGATCTCTGGCTTGACATCTTTTTTTTTTTTTTTTTTTTTTTTTTACCTCTGAATTATAGCTTATATATCTTTTGTAACTTACTAGAATTTCACTGGCATAGCAACAGTTTGGCAAGAAAGAAAATACAATTTCCTACAAGGAATCATGGAAAGTTCTGGGATTTGTCTGGTATATAGACCAATTGAATGATGTTTTTTTTTATTTTTTACTTCTTATTGTGTTTTGAACAGAGAACAGAAGAACTCGAACACTTTGAAGATGCCAAATTCAGCCTGGATAGCCTTCCTGACTTGTATCACACTGCTGGCCATCTTAGATCATTGAAGGTACAAAACTATAAAGATAAAAGATTAAATCAACTTATCGCTTCTCTTCATCCCTAAATGAATAAAATATGTGTTTTATGTGCCTGCAGGTTAATGAATCCCTCTCTCAGATGTACGGATACACTCAGTCCTTCAAACTGCATATCGACTGGTTGAAGGCTGCTAAAGAAAATGTCAGTTTGCCTTTCCAGACAGAAGAGGGAGCCAGCTCTCACCTTCTGCAACTGACCAACCTCATTGAAAAATGTCTTCACCCGGTAGGTCCTCCTGCATTTATTCAATTACATTATGTGATTTTTTTTTTTTTTTTTGTGAAACCAAAGTCCAGAAATTATAGATATTGCAGCACAGAAACTGTCAATGTATTGTTAATTAAATTATGCCGAAGTATAATAAAAAAATAGAAATTTAATATATGTGCAAAAAAAAATCACATTTATTGAAGTTGAAAGAAAGGCAACAAGCTTATTAAAAATAACTAAAGTAAATGGGAGTAAACACTAAAAATTTGCAAAAATATAAAAACTGTTATTTTAGCACTTTTTATAAGTGGCTACTCAGCATGTCAGAAGTTTTTCATATTTATTATTTTATATTTTGTTAAGTTCTGATTATGATTACATAATCATATTATATTATATTATTATAATAATGTGATTATATTATTATATTCTTATTTATAAGAATATAAATATAATAAGAATATAAATATTCTTATACATAAGTTACATAAGAATATGTATAAGAATATTTATTTTCTTATATATATGGATAAGAATATATGTATATATGTATATATATTTTTATGTATAAGAATATTTATATTCTTATTTACTTATGCCAGTAAAGACAGATACCCCTTCATTTTTTCCTGTTACCATAGTTTTATGAATATGCATATTTATTTGAGTCATTCTGATTTCACCTTTCCTTTTTTCTTTTTGTTTATAGCAAAACAAAGAGGCTCTTCCATCAATGGCACCCAACCTTCCTGTTGTCTCCAACGCCTTTGATGCCCTTGTGTACTCTGTAGAAATTTCTGACAGGTTAAAAATTTTCTGTATGTGGTCAAAAAGAGTCTTACGGTACTTCCAGAAGCATTCTTAAAAAAGAAATTCTTGCAGCCCTTTCAGAGGCAGTCCTGCTATTGTAGACAGCGTAAGCCTTAAGGGGCATTAAAACATCTTCCACAACCACTGTTAACTCCAGAATGTTTTTAAGCAATATTATGTCATGTTAGTGGACTACCTCAAGATGGCAGCGTTAGGTAATCTGCTGTGGTGGTGCTGACCCAAACATCTCAGCAACAACCCATCGGATTACTATGAAAGCTTAAATAAGAATAAAAATACTTTTTCTTAACTTTATTATCCACTTTTTTCTAAGCCCGTCTGTAGTTTACAAATGTGATTTTCCAAAAGATTCCCCATATTGATAAGACTGAGTAAAAACTCATCAAAACAAATTCCCAAAAAACTTAATGTTTTATGCATCTTTTCTTTTACTAAATAGCTGAAAAAAAGTCAGTTTGCTTGGTTTTATGAACAGAAGTGAAATGATGAGAATAAGAAACCTGTCTGGCAGCTTCATTCATGCTAGATTTTCACTCTAGATTCATGATTTTGGTTTGCATTTAATTGAAGTATTTAACTGATATTTTCTAAATGATTTGAGAATAATTTTACCATGCTTAATGAAAAGCTACTCTCTCACTGCATTGTGACATTTTAGCTTATACATAATTGGCATATCAGCCATCAATCATCACAG